>JAVQJL010101537.1:0-16899 GCA_036024295.1 Nannoperca obscura | reverse complement strand
TCAGCTTTAATGCATGTATTATTTATAGCATATTGCACAATGCCATAGTGGAATGATATTTCTAGTTTGAATGTATTGTATTTGATAATGTACAAAGATCATTGGTTCTTTGATTTAATGCTCTTTTGATTCTGCCATTGGCAGCGATGTACTTACTTATAGCACTTGTGATTCATCACCAGCCCTTACAAGTCGGATGAGACATCTTGTTGTTTTCAATCATGGTTCTATGCACTTGATGTAAAGCTCTTATTTTGGAAGTCGCTTTGGATAAAAGCGTCTGCTAAATGCCTAAATGTAAATGTAAATGTATTAGTCTGTGTATTATCCCCCAGAATAGACCTAGCTCCTGCAATACACTGAAGCTGAAATGTTATGACACAGGCAAAATATCACCTTACTAGGTTTCCTGTTAAGCTAGTCGACAGTCAAATCCAGAGCATACAGATAAAGGTTACCACTGGATACCTCTCTGAAGGGTGTGCAAACAGCATGTGGATGAGGAAAACTTAATTTCAGGCAGTGGTGATTAAAATGTTGCCCTATTGTCAGTGAAGAACGAGGCACAGCATCTGTTAAAACGTAGTCTGTTATTATTCTAGGAACTAAAAATAAGCCTACTGCAGCCTCTGCTCTGCAGATTATTTAAAAGGTCAATGATTTTATCCTTTGCTTTCTTCTTCTTTCAGTCTCTTTTGCTTCTGTTTTGCCACGGTATTTATATCCAGGATGAATAAAACAGTTTTTAGTGTTTACATTTAAGACCCAAATAATAGGTTAATGTTTGGTAAGATGATAAATGAGCCATAATTCACCAGGCAGGTAATCAGAGATCAAGAGTGCACATATAGCCTTAAAAAATATTAAAATTGCTTTTTATCAACGCTGTCTGTTTTTGTGCGTGTATCTGTATGAGCTGTTTGTGTGAAAAACAGTGTAGGTGTGGTGTGCAGGAAATACAGTCTGCATTCACTGTCAAGCACCGATCTAACAAAAGGTTTTTCAAGAACTGCCTCGTGTTGAAAGGTGAAAGTCTCACAAAAATTTGGTTGAGGCCATGGAGGTTAATGCTGGAACAACGGCAATTTAATACTTCTCCAGTGGGAAACGTTTCACCAGGAAATGATTCAGCAGCTCTCAGTGCACCCACTACGAACACACACACACAGACACACAAACACGCACTTGAGAGCATGTAGGCACTTACACCCTTGCACATCTTCTCCTCATAGCAAAGCCTTGATCAAGCCACTTTTTAGAAAGGCACGTCACAGATCATTAGCAAGAGAAACTCAAGATCTGTTAGTGTTCATTAGGATCCCAGAGTGTATAAATACCATCAGCAGGCAGCCCAGGGGACTCTCCATCAACTATAAGTCAACTCTGATAATCACTGATATCAAACATATATTTCTGAAGAAAAGTGACTTATATCTTATTTTCTTTAGAGGCTCTACTTTTCTTGTAACTTAAAGATGCAGTGTATAGAGCATTACTCTTGATTTCACAGTTTTGTATCAGTTACGTGTGCAAAAAAATCTAAAACCCATTTGAAGAAGCTTATTAATAAAAAGAAAAATAGGCTTCAAATAAACTTTAAAGTCAATGCATCGAATAGTGTGGCAGTAGTAGACATAAAGAGAATTTCTGGTCCTGGTGTGTTAAATTAAGCTGTGTCAACGGACAGCAAGTTGTGTGACAAAAAGTGCAACGGTGATACGCCCCTCAAACTGCTGAGTAACCTTCAAGCCAACTACTCTATTCACTGATGAGAATCAAAGAGGCTCATATTATTTGAGTGTTTACAAGTGTTTACATGCCCAGACAAATCTAATAATAATGGGACTATCTTACAAATCACAGTATTTGAAGGTGACACTCATCAACTAAACCTAACTGAATAAAGATGTTGACATGAATTGTGTCTTAGCAGCAGCATGGAGATGAAGGTATTGTCTCTTATTGTTTTCTTTCCAGTATCTAGGGAAGCTTCTGAACAAAGACAATATTGGGTACCACACAAACATAGTCTCTACAACAACAGCAACCAGTACTGGCTTTACTTTGATTCCCACATGACCCGTTGCCAGGATTTATATACAAAGTTAAAGCTCTTTCTGACTGAAATAAAAGGCAGGGGGTATTTTATTAGGGTTAAAACAAGCACCATGCTATGTCAAACAAGCAATGACAACAACTTCTTTACGCAGGGCCTATGGTGCATAAACATTTAGGGAGAGACCTGTTAGGATCCGTAGTCGAACTCTATAAACACTTCCCAGACAGATTAATAACCGCTCATGTTCTTATTTTTGTCTGTCACAGAGCATGGGAAATCAAAACAACATCTATTCTCATCTATCTGTGGCAGACTCTGCTTTCAGTGTGAAAAGTTGAAATGGCAATCTTTATTGCGACTTGTTTAATATTATCTACACATATTATCAAGCAGGGGCTATAAAGTAGATTTTAAGAATGTCCACACATTGTTTATATTAGCCTGCATCCCCTCAGGAAACTTAATTCCTTCTCAGTTTGTGGGCCCCTGTCCAAACAGCTATAAAGTCTACTGCAAGGCATGAGCAACAAACATCCAGTTATGATGCATAGTCAACATTTTGAGAGAAAGTACATCAGCAACTTCATTCAAATCTATTACCAACAGCCGCTTTTGTCTCAGCATCGGATAAAAGGCTCATTCTGGGAACAGGATTTCTCATAAATTAGTGACACAAGTCTTTTTGGCTAAAAACACTGATCATTTATTACAGCCTAAAGTGATATTTGTTAATAAAAGAAGAAACCCTGAGCCAAAACAAAATCACCATCCAACAGATCTAGCACAGCAATCATCAGGAGGAGTATCCAAACAGGGGAGGGTGCAGCAGCGCATTACAGTAAACAGGCCTTAAGATCAAATCCTTCATATGACTTGACATTTATGCTGTTCGCTTTATTATCTGGAAGTGGTATCTGCTTTCCATTTCCCTTTTCTCCCACTTCTTCTGTATAACTCTTTCTTGATTTTTCATACAACACGCTCTCTGAGCAACCGGTGTTTATGCAGATATCAGATGATGTGTTCCACACACGATGAGCAAAGAATGACATCACAGCAACATTTCCAAATCATACACGGGGTGGCTCATCTACAACAACGAATACAGCTTGGTGAAAGCCGTCATTAGAAACACTATATGAGTAGATTGCATTCTCCTATTCCCTGTAGAAGGACATGAGTAGCTGTTATGTGTCTCCTCTCATGTGCCTGTTCTGCAGGCTGCAGCTCTAGCAACCAGCCGTAGAGATAATCCTATTTGGCACTTCTCACAGTGTGATTTTATGTGCATGTCTTGTTTGCAGGCATGTTTGACTCTACAATGATCTAATTTTGTTAAAACAGCGTACCCTGACAGGTCTCTGGAGGGCATGTCAGCACATCAAAATAAAATCTGTGCACCAAGCAAAAGTATTCAGCATCAAGTTTTTTTGTGACAACGTTTCCTTGGAAGCACTGTTTGCTCCAAGGGTTGCATAGGGGCATATGTTAAAAGCATGTGCCGGGACTCAACTTGGTAAAGGGTGGGAGGCTGACTGACACTGATACGAGGGCCATTACATCACACAGGCATGAGCAGCTAGATTTCCATTCAGGCAAGCAATCATTGATTGAATACTACTAGACCTACTTGAGACTACTAGAAGGGTAGACAATCAGAAAGAATTTGGGTGAATATCAGTAATCTAAAAATAACTAATAAAAATGATCTACATTTATATATTTATAAAAGAGAAAACTATAGAAAGTACATCATTTTCAGGGAAATTTTCTGAGGTAAAAATCAAATAGATATTTTGTTTTGACCTTCTGCAGCATGGTTTTCATAAAGTGGTCTGTAGAGGCATTGCTTTATTTTAGGGTGTCAAGCACCAAAACAAACATGGACCCAAACGCAAGTGCAAGATATTTCTAGAAAAAGAGAGAGTTCCTTCAAACTGCTGCAAATCTACACACACTGGTACTACTATGTAGTTAAATAAATTATTGTAACAGCTTGCCAATGTCCCCTTTGACTATGAAAATACAGTCATGCGGATACTCATACTGGCAAACAAATGAATAGAATCCTTTCCAAGGAACTGTGCCGCTCAGAAAAGGTGTTTACGTTGATTCCACTTGGATTCGCTTCCTTGCACCAGTGGCTGGCTAAATGGTGAAAACTATGAGAAGGTGTTTATAGACAACTTCTGGACCAGAACAGGCTTGTTTTAAAGAGATGGCCAACACCCTCACTAGAAGGAAATGGACTAAAGATACGGATGAAAGGCTGCATTGCCTGTGACAACCCAAAATGCCTGTGGCACAGATGATGTAATTTAGCCCCACTCCAGTTTAATCTTGTTTTCAATTCCCAAGTGGAGTCCTTGTAATCAGACAGTTTATGGCCCAAGCCTTGTCAAGAGAACACCTATTCTTTCCAGACCTGCTGGAGTCTGCCGAAACCATCTTTTCCTTTTATATATTACATTACTCCTGTCTATGGCATAACTTATTAATAGTATAAATTAGTTTTGTGTCAGATTAACCGAAGGCCTGCTTACACAACTGCATTCCTTTAACTTAGTGATTTAGAGGCTGTGTTTTTGATACCATTTCACTGATCGATATATTGTGAAGAACATCCTTACATGCAGAATATCACCATTAAAAATGGCACTGTGAATATTTTCTTGGTGTCTGTTTGAGCTCTGCCATGCTGCCATTTCGCCCTCAGGTCAGTACCGCCTGTTTCCAAGGAGAGGAGACAGAAAGGGGACAGTGCTACTGCTTAACTCTGTTACTCTGTCACAGCTATCGGTGCACCAAACAGCCCAGAGGGGCTACAAGGGGTGATAGTCTGAATATATATATATATGTGTGTGTGTGTGTAAGCAGTGGGGAAATCAGTGCAAAAAGACTTGCAAATTGCCCCAGGGCATATGTGCTGCACTGGTTAAGTGGACATCAATGATGCAGCAGCCACACACCCAAACAAATGCAAGCACATCAAACCTCTCAGTTTCATCTGCTGAGCCCCTGTAGTGAAACGGGAAGCTTTTGCATTATTGATGGTCTTGTCGTGTAAAGCACTGAACTTACTCAACCTGCTGGTAAATTTACACCTGGTAGTGGAACAAAAACATTTTGTTAAATTAAGTGCTTTAATCAAACTAATTGATACTAGCAAGTGACACTATCACAGATTACAAAAAATTATCATCCTAAGGCAGTGGTTAAAAAACCCTAACCCACCCAAGTATTTTCAGCAATTTCATTATATACTCCACTACACTCTGTCATCCAGTCAAATTTCTCATGAGAAACCCAGTGGTCTGAGCAACAAGCATGTGACCAGACATAAAATCCCTGTGAAACTGCAAGATGAATCGAGTGTAAGTTCTCAAGTTCCTCAAAGATGGCCCACTCAAACTAAACCTCAAACCGCGCTGGCGAATGTGCTCTGTGGCAAACTACAACACCGGCTGTACAGAGCAATTCTCACGTGTGAGTATTTGATATCTGCAGCCCGCCCTGCCCTTGAAACAACACCCTGCGGCCGTTGTTATGAGGAAGAATGTATTCATGGTCATCTCGTCCTTTCAAACCAAGGCTAGCTGCTCATGACGAGACTGATACTGAAAAGATCTTGTTGGCATATTTGTGCACAGTTTCTTTCTTACAGTAGGGGAGTTATAAAACACAGACATGAGTCATAAAATTCAGGTAGCCTAGATCCTGCAGATCTTCAGGATATTTGTTGGCTATGAGAGTTATTGCTTTCCTGGATTGCGCACCCGGGAGGCAGCAAGCCATGTAATATGTGTGGTTGCCCCTGGCAACAGTACTGCTAAGTGTACAGAAATTTATATTTAAAGGGAGCATCAAATATACTGATATGGCAAAAGATAACATTTTTAAAAGACAGAGATTTGGCTGTGGTGACATAAATTGTAGAGTTATAAAGTCATAAAACCATACAGTGTCTGTATGAACAAAAGGCTGAGAATAATTTAACAGTTTGTTGGATTGGATTTCTACACAACAGTTCCTCTTCTTTGAGGCACTTGTTAGTGTATTAGATAAGTATACACCATGCAACATATATATCATCATTATATCTCAGTGCAGCAATGAGAAATTAAACAACAATAAAGTAAAAAGCTACATAAGATCTGCTTGACCAGCACAAATGTACACTAGCAGTGGGTTATGAGAGTTCTGAAAGGAAACAGATTTTTGGCAGTTGATACCAAACATTAATAAAGAAAGTAACCCCAATTGGGAAAAAGTAGTAGTTTGGAATGAATAAGGAGCTTCTAGTAGATTAATAAACAAAAATAAAACATTTGAAAACTGGGGTCACTGCACACAAATGTCAAAGGTCATTAAAGGTCAACTGTCCTGCTAATGATGAATCTGATGTTCACTACTCTGAAGCTAAGCGCCGCCACGATTCCAGAATCCCTAGGCTCAGACTATTTTCTGCTGTTATGGCTTCCATGTCACCCATGGTGTGGTCTATTTAAATAGTCTGGGTTGATGATCTTGAATGGCACACTGACATATCTCCAGTTACAGAGGCCAAGCAGTGCTGCTGTAACTCTGAGAGGCTATGCATGCCGGCAGGCAAGCAGGCATGTAAATAGGGTTTCACACTTAGCAAGAAGGTAAGCAGTGGCTGAGGGCAAATACAGTAGCTGGTATTAGCAGCCGATGAAGACGCAAATGGGAGACCTCACTGTCATACAAGAGCAGATATTTATCAAGCAAATTATTTTGACAGGCCAATGAAATAAGTCCTATTTAATGCATTTCATGTTTGTAACAGAAAATTACCTTATTGCTAAAGCCCTCTTTCTTTAGTGAAATATGTTGATTAAATTACCCAGCAGAAAACCAATGTACAAAAATGTCTGAACTGACCAGAGCTTCACTGACAAATGTCAATATCAAGAAGCTAAACTACTTCAAAATGTCCACAGTGTCCTCAGTACATCTGATCTACTGTTAAAATTCTATCTAGAGTCTTTTCCTTTTTTTCTTTTTACTGTTATCATAATTACCTCCGCATCTCTTGCTCTGGTCAAAACAGATGTAGGTGTGTTTTTTTTGGCCACCACTCCTACATTTCCCATCTGTCTCTGGGCTAGATCAGGTCATTGCTAATGGCACAGTAATCTGCCAATCGCCTTTTGTATGAACTGCATGAGTCCTGCTGGATGAACTAGAATTATTATTTAGATATACTATAACCCTTCTGAAGATGAAGGTCACTGTCAGTGTGTTATGAAGAAAAAATAATAATGCATATAAATGCATTATTATAGGGAGATAATAATCTAAAGTCATCTTTAGTTCTTCTTAAGGGGTTGGGACAGTGACTGACTAAGTGGAATATTTAAATCACTTCTCCTAAAGGTGGCGCCCAGTGACTTCACTGGAACATTAACATTGAGTGAATTGAATTAGCCACCTGCTGCTGCTGCTGTGATTCAACCATGAGTCAACTGAATTAAACATTTGAATAGATACAATAAATAAAACATAAGAGTTCTTCTCTTAAAATCTATCAAAACAAAGACACTAAGCATGTATTATCAATGTAAACAATATATGCTTTCTCTTTTTATGGGGGGGCAATTTGCTGTGATCAATATATCGCCTAATCAATCATCATTACAATAAAGAGAGCTGATTTTATAATTCCACCCATCTGCACAGCTCTAGTTGGCTTGGAAAGTGACGCTTGTCAGATGCTGTCAAAGACAGGCCTAGTTGATACGCCTGCATATCGGTGACACTGCGTAAGTGTACTTCACTATGATGACAGGAAAGGCACTTCCTCGCCATCAAACATGTGAGAGGCAACAGCTGGGCTTTGGTTACTTACGTCTGTGTCGGGCCCCTTATCTGCCCCTGGGCAGCAGAACGTGACAAGTTCATGGCACCTCTTGTGGACCACAAAACAGCAAACTGCAGGGGGAGAAGAGAGAGGAGAGCGTTGAGATTCAGGAGGATGAAATATAAGGACAGATGGAGAAAGACAGACAACAAAAAAATAAGAAGAGGGAGATGGTTAAAATACAGAGGACAGTACATGTAGACAGACAGCAGAAAGAAGCAGAGATCTGATAACACTGAGAGGGACTGAAAAACCATTGATGTCTGGGCTGGGCTCTTAACATGTGCCGAGATGGCCAGTACCGCCTGCAGGCTGACGGCTCTTGCTGAACACTACAGTGCCACCTCCTCACTGCCATGACAAGAGCTAAAGCAGACACCACACACACATACACTCACGCTTTTGCATGCACATTAAGCACACTCAAATGCGGACAAACACATTCACAAACTGACACAATTACTAAACATGCATCCAGGCAGCCTACACACATGAATATAACTGGACCAACACACTGTCAGAGCACACAGTGTCATTCTCATGGTCTCAGTGCCAGGACACTCAGTGCACTGTAGACTCAAAGTGGACTGTTACTGGCCCTTTTCACAATGTTCATTTTTTCACCATGGAGTTGTCTAGATAAGTGTTATTTCTGCAGCTCTTTCCTTTTGATAGACACAAGTGCCCCTCCCTTTCCTCCTAGGACTTCATGTTTTCAAGGCCGACACTTGCGGCATGAGATGAAAGCATCTGAATTGGGGGTTTTCAGTGGTCTTCACTTAGCACTAAGTAACCCTGAGCAGAGTCCATTAGTGGTTTGTGTTTCATCAGTGATGTGATCAGACCTTGCCTGATTTTCAGTTTTACAGTTTCACTAGTACTGATGTGCACACATTTAGGTGTCAAGTAATGTGCGGTGTCTGTGTCTCTCAACCTTGCACATGCATCCACCTGCAGATCATCTCTCTCAAACAACTTCACCCGTGCACAAATAACTGAGTACTTAAGGTGAGATGTGAGGGTCACCGTGGTCTCACAGAAACCCAGACATCTGGCTCCTCAAACTCCTGCTCCATTTCTGTTTTGTATATTGTTACCAGTTAAATACTAGTTTATGCATTTAATGTAAAAGTCTTAACTATGATTTAGGCATGCCGACACATTCACATGAGTCATGAAAGTGCTGCTGTTAATGTGAATATGATTATAATTTTTTACTTCTGATCACTATTGTTATCAAACCCTGTAAATCCATCCACCATCTGTGCCATCACAGAGCTGCCTCTGTTAAAACCATGAATTAAGACAGATAATTATGAATGTAACACTCAGTGTGACATATGTGTAATACTCACTGAGAACTTATTTTGCATTTAAAACCTTATTAAATTCTACTGAAATGTGGCTCATAAATCATGTTTATGTGACACATTATTGTATAAGTCATAACTCACAAATGAAATAATTTCTGTCTTCTCATAATGTGCATTATCACCACAGATTAGTAATTTAGTCTGGGCCTTGGAAATTAATTTATGCTCACATATGCATGAAGGTTTATGCATATTCTATACTGTATAATGTATTACATACTGAACCATTGGTCATTAAGTTCAAACTATGCAAATATAATTTGCAAATAATGCTGGTCTGTTTTTTCATATTCACTCTCAGTTCTTCTTCCTATGTCCTTAACTTTGCTACTACATTTTTCTCTGATAACATTTGTATCACTAATGTAGCTAGCTGCTATACTGTTTCTGTTCTTCCTTACGCACATGATGTATGGACAAACAGTAGTGATGTTTATTTGTTTACTGCCACATTGCTACACAGAAAGAAATGTGTTAGCATTCTGTGTACTCACGCTGTTGTATCAGTTTTTTATGAAGCATGCCGCAAAGAAATCAATATTTACTGGCCCACAGCTGTAAGAAACATCAGTGTTCAGCAGAGAATTGGCATTGTCAAGCCCTGCTAAAAACAATACAATAAAACACGTGAAAATGTATTGTACTGCATTTACTACAGTGTATTTATGCTCAAAAGTATTGGAAATTGCAGGAGAAATTAGATATATCAGAACATGGTATTTCCTAAGTAAAAAAGTGTGTGGCAGACGTTAACACACAGAGCTTGGGTCAATACCAACGGTATTGTTTAGATTTCCACTACAGATACCAGTTAAACCAGTGAAATTAACCTTTTTAAATTCAGAACATCAACTTCAGTAGTATCATAGCTGATTGCATCATGAATATTTAATTAATATGGTTTGCAAGAGAGGTATCTGAACATTTGAAATTTTTTAAAACTGGCCCATGCCAGTATCTACAGACCTTTTTCTTTGGAGCATGAATGCTCTTTGTCTCCAGCACCATGGCTACAGGTGTAAATACTCACACAAACGCTCCAGTTGGAGTGAAATATTATCATAAACGTAGTAGTTGGTGTTGTTGTTGATGAGATAATCCACTTTCCCAGCCCAGCTTTTATAGGAAAGGGACTCAGTAGCTGCAGCACAGTGGTCAAAAGGCAGCTCCTCTACCCATGATGCTAATATTAGTAATAAAAAAAATGGAAGTTATATAAAATGTATATACATATTAAATTAAGTGTAAATATATGCCGTAGTTTTGACTAGATTTTGATTTTAAAAAAACTAAAATAAACAATAGAGAAAGAGTTAAGGTTACCAACATGTTGGTATACACATGTAATCATGGCAAATCAATACAACCCCCACACACAGACATATCACACCACGACAACACAACCAAACTCTAGCCCCTTGTGCCTCAGTGGAGCTATCAGTCAATAGTGTGGCCAATAGCCAACATGCAACCATGACCCATAATTCACACCAATATCAAACCACAAATCAGACAGGTCATAAATTTCACTGATTTACTACCTCCATAATTCATCCTGCAGTAAATAGCTGATAGTAGTGTGAGTAGCCCCATCTTCACATCAACACTATGAAGACCAAAGGCATATAGGGTTTTACAGGATGTTCTAGCCAGCACTGCTTTTATCAAACGTTGTCTTGTTTGAGTTTCATCATGGGGTGCTAGTTTCCCTGTGCGTTTAGCCATCAATGCTCATCAGCAGCAATCAATTCTCTTTGAAACTACTACCTTTTCTACTACTAGCACTCTGTTCACAGCAGTGCATTTCTTCTATGAAAGGTGAGGCATGTGTATTCTAAAGAGCTTATACAAAGAAAAATGTATTATGAATGTATTGTAGATTTTAAGAACTGGATATAAGAGGGAACACTATGTTACATCAACCAGCCAGTACAAAACAAGGCTATATTTTAGCATTTGTTTTCTGCTCTGATTTGTACTCCAGACAAAATACAAAACATATGTGGTGAACAGATTCATCAGATAACCAGGTATGTTTATGGTCAACAGGGGTGTTTGATGGACTGGTTATATTCAAAACAAGAGTAATTTACTAAAACCAAAGTTAACATAAATGAACAACGTTGTGGAAATAAGCTACATCAGCAATGCAAGCAATGAATGTGTGTTGTGGAGGTGTTGAAGGTGCAAAAGCAAAAGAAGGTGTTGCAGGGTGGATGTCAGCTGTAGGGAGGGAGAGGCAGGAGGAAGCACATCTTATATAATCCAAGGGCCGGGAGAGCTCAATCAGCCGACAACCCTCCACAGTCAACAAATTGTGTATTGAGTTTGGCCAGGACAGCCTGCAAGACAATGGGAGAGGTGTTGCATGCCTATTTAATAAAACCTGAAACCTCAAATTAAATTGGTCAATCCAAATATCTAAATCATTTTTTCAGGCTACTATAGCAACAATTTTCTGTAACATGGACACAATTGAAAATATCTTTTCTCCAGAGATTTATGGAATTGGCCTTGGTTGTTCAGAGTATGTGAGACACAAAGAGGTAAGAAAAAGGAAGATAAAGAAGGAGGTCAATAGAGGCTGAAGATAAAGGAGGTTGAAACTGATTGTCTTCTGGTGTTCTCATTAGAGCTCGGCTGCCTGTGATCAGTTGTCCAAGTGGTCTTGTTCTGGGGCAACACTTAGAGGTTCAACGCATTCATCACCCCTGACTCAATCCCAGTGAAACATCTCCATTAGGAGGCAAAGGCCACAAGATAGCTTCATAGCAACTGCCTTACTGTCAGGGAATAAAGTACTCTATAATTCAACAGGGGTGAGTGTTGATTTGTCTATTAATCAAGAGTATTTATCTTGGCAAATCATCAGGAAAGCTACTGAGCTACAATGCTTGTAAAGCACAAAAATAAGGCAGACTGAGGACAGCCTCAGTCCTGCCTGGTCCTGCAGTCCTGCAGTTTTTCCGAATCGAGGGTCTAAGGATACATGGTGTTGCATGCTGAACAGATTGTAAAGCCCCATGAGGCAAATTTGAGATTTGTGATAGTGGGCTGTATAAATAAGGAAAACTTCACTTGACATCAAGGTCAGGGTGGTCAGTTTCTATAAAAATCTGTTGCTTTTAAGAGCTATTGGATTAAAAATAGACACTTTGGGGTCAGACAATTTAAATGAAGCAATTAAGGCTTACAGAGTCATGTAGTTGTAGGTGTGCCGGCTGAGTAGTTTTCTGCAAGAAATAAGATTTTGGGGATGTAAGGTGTTTGATCACCTTTGACAAAGCAGACTATGTTGTGGTGTTTCCAACAGGTTTTATAGTGTAACTGGAGATACTTGCCTGTCTCTGACCTAACAATTTCTCTGGACAGGATTAATAATGCAGCAAGTCAGAGTGTAATGAGTGTTTTAAATCAATACTCACTTCTATCCCCACTCTGGCAAATCAATTTCTTTTTTTTTCCAGGTCACAAGTTCATAGGAGCAATTTCCTGAAGTCTTGAAAACAGGCCGGAAATGAGAAGGAGGGGGTGATTTAATTCAACAGTTCTTAGGTATGTAGATGAGATTTATTCCCAAGGTACCTCACTAAAACAAAGGAATTGTAGTGGAGAAAGCCTTTAGATCAAACTATCAAAAGGGCCTGCAACCCACTGGTCCCCTTGACAAAAGCAACTGAGAAGCTTTTATTATCCCCCTGGCTCTTTTCTCCACTTGAATGCCTGGACCATTTTCACCACCGTCACCAAACAATAACTCCATGGCCATGAAATGGAAAACGAGAAACATAATTAAATAGGAACAATTAAGACAAAATGGTATATGGAAATGGCTTGGACAGATGTTTTTAGTCACTGCTTGATATAGTTACACATCTATTTTGCCATTTTACAGTACTGCTCTGATCCAAATGTACATGACATGTTCATTACATTTAGTGAGGGGTACGCATCCATGTTTTAATTTAAAACCTGAACCAATCCACTTCCAGCAGACGTTTGAACTAGGGCACTGATCACTCTCGCAGGAAGGGAAATCGTTTACATGATCGTAATGCGCATAATAAGGTAGTAAAGCTGACAAGCAGGGCCACTGTTTTTTTTTTAAAGATTAGGCAAATTAATACTGAATACAGGTGTACACAAGGAATAATCCAAATTGTCTGTAACTCATATCTTTTCATCTCAAAAATAAATTCCAATGTTTTCAGTGTTTCTGCCAGCATTGTTTTATTCTCGTAAGCATGAAACTGCATAAATCACCAACGACTATAGGTCTGATAGGGGAAACTCTAAGATTGATAAGAAATGGAGAGACATTTTACAAAAACAGTACAAAAACTAATAAAACAATTTGTAAAAATGTGTAACATAGAGGTTAGTTTTATGCAACTACATGAAGTCTGAAAAGACCTTAACATGACTGTTGATGATGATGTAACAAGGCAATTATCAGCTTTTAGCTATGCTAGTGGCATAGCTCTATTGATAACAATATCGGTCTGTCGATCACTCCACCACTTTGGTCCAGACGGAAAAAGTTCAGGAACTATTAGTTGGATTGCCATGAAATCTTGTACAGACATTCATTCTCCCTAGAGGGTGAAGCCTACTGACTTAAGTCATCACCTTACTTTACCGCCAATGAGTCATCACCATGAGGTTGGCATTTTTGGTTTTAAGTGAAACATCTCAACAGCTAGTGGACATATTGCCATGGCATTTAGGTGTGTACTAAATGTCATGGCAATCTGTCTATTAGCATGATTCATGCTAGTAAATGTTAGCATTTAGCTCGAAGCAAAGCTGCGTCTACAGACAGCCTCACAAAGCTGCTAGGTAATAAGTATCAGTATTTTTTCAAACTGACACATCTGTGAAACACTAAATCCACCTCCAAGACAACTAGCAAACTTTATCATCGACATGTTACATTATTGAAGCCAAAATTCAGTGTAACAAAATTAAATCAAATATTATTTAGAAATCATTAGTAACATAAAAAACTAACTGCAAAAGAAACAGTTAAGCCATCACCTGCAGCCGTTCTGGCTTCATCAGCATTTGCAGTGATCATGATGAGAAAGTAATGCTAAAGGTCAACAACACTGAGGTGGCTGCCTCACCATCAACACCAGCTATAAAGCTTTTCCACATGATGAATGCGGAAAAGTCTGGATATTAAATCTGACAACATTGTGCATCACTGTGACATGAGCTATAGCCAATTCATAACAGGACAGTCATTGATCATCTGAAGTAACACCATGGCAGAAAAAATAAATGAATGGTGACATTATTGTGTTTGATTTATCCCTGCTTAGACTTGGCTCTAACAACCCTGCCTTTTAAGTAAAAAGGGACACTGTAGACAAGTGGCAGATATTGTGGACATTGATTAGGCTCTTTAATGGCATCCATGTAATACTAAATAACAGTGATCACTGTATAAATCAATAGAACTTGTACTTTAAGAGCCTGCATTTATTTTTTCATTGTCATGCAAATAGGTGCATTTAGTAGAGGGACTTGGTTTTCTCTTAAACTCTGTTCTCCTCAATAATTACATTATAATGTTATATAGTTTCAAGACTACAGAAGGCAGAAGAGACCATGAGTACAACTGAATTAGTGTTTTCTTTTTGTTTGCTGCAGTTTTATATTGTGTCTTGTGGTCACAATTCTATCTGTATAACTAGATACTAAGAGGTAAACATGGTGAGGTTTGAGGTCTGATTATCATGTTGTAATAACCCCCGAAAATGTAAATATTTCGACCTCCTAAGTATCTCATGTTATTTGATACTGACTGTTCAGCAACTTACACAGCAGGTTAGGCAGCTAAATTACACAGAGACAGGTTCTTTCTGTTTTCTAATTGTTTACAATCCTTTCATACTGTAAATACCATACTGAAAAACACTGACATAAATTGGATTGGGAGAGAGTGATGTTGAAAGTTAATTGAAAATCACAGTGTGTAAGTTCACAGGTTACTACCTAAAAGGTATTCATGAGAGCACACAATATATTAAATGCTAAGTTACAGTATATTTTCATCACAATTTCAGCATCCCTCTCCACTCAAATGCATATGACTAGAGTATTATGTTTATAGAGTGCCTTTTGTTGATCAAGACTACTGAATAGCAAAAGCAGTGAAATATACTTGAACCTGCAGTAAAATTTAGTTATTTTAGGTGAGGAAAGCCTTGTGACTCAAAGCTTTTAAATACCCCTCTTCAGGAACATGTAGGGAGACTTTAGCCAAATCATCACATTGTAATAAGCATCCTATTGTAAGGCTGTCCACCTTTTTAGACATAATAAATCATGATGGCCCAACAAGTCTCATCTCTTTTTAAGTGCTCCTTTGAATGTGGCGAAAAATGTAGCCTCCTTAAACCCACATTTGGAGGACTGCAAGTACTTTAAGCCCTCACTATCCCTCAAGCCATTGTACGAGACAATTGCTTATTAAAGCAATCATCAAACTTTTAATGTCAGAAGACATCAAATGACCATATCATGTTCATCCAATATTTGCAGCCAGAGGTTATTATACATCACTGGTAATTTGTTACGTGAACTGGGCAGTTGAGAAGGCCAATGCAGGCTGTAAATAATAGAAATCAGTCATAAACGACCCTTGTTTTAACTTGTTAGCAGCCTGCAGATGTTGTAACTCACAAAAGCATTACAGGGAAATGGAAGTCTTGAGGACACATTGCCATTTAACCTTATTTGCCATTTTACAAATTACTGTTTGCCAGTCATGCATCATGTGTTCAAGTTAAACACCAGAAAGTGTACAGCAAAGCTGTGTATCAAGGAACCTCTCCCAGTTTTCCTGTGACATTTACACTTTACACTAGGTGGTTTAAGAGCATTGTCCCCGTCATAAACTTTGAAAGATAATGGGGCCCGCCCTAATTCACCATTAGTTCTGTTTTCTGTGAGTTCTCGACTGTCTATTCTGGAAATGGTGAAGATTCAGCCTGGCCTTCGATTCTTCCGAAGAACCAACACTCTAGAGTCCACTAAAGCATCCAGCCAGGGAACTTGTGCATGAATAAGTATACATCCACCATATACAGCATACCGTACCAACAGGCACACAGCAAGGAAGAGAAGAGATTGTCTACTACTGATGAACATATGGAGGTAGGGACGGAGCATAACAGCCCACCACAAATGTTTTTGTATTGCACTTAAAGTGCTCGTCTTGAAATACTAAATGTTAAGAGAGGCTAGGCATACTGGGACAAAGCAGGGGCAGTTTCCAAGGAAACCGTAATGAGGTTATCTTAAGAAATAAGGGAACCTATCTTACGGTAAGAATTTAAGCCTTGGGCATGTAATGAATGGAGCCACTCTCATTGGTTTGAGAAAGACAGGCAAGACATGTAGCATTTTGTGCTCCCTGAGGTGAAGGTCCAATCAGTATTTTTTAACTGTAAAAAGTATTATATACACTACCGTTCAAAAGTTTGGGGTCACCCAAACAATTTTGTGTTTTCCATGAAAAGTCACACTTATTCACCACCATACGTTGTGAAATGAATAGAAAATAGAGTCAAGAC
>JAVQJL010101535.1:0-44647 GCA_036024295.1 Nannoperca obscura | reverse complement strand
TCGCCCATGACCCTGTCGCCGGTTCACCGGTTTTCCTTCCTTGGACCACTTTTGGTAGATACTGACCACTGCAGACCGGGAACACCCCACAAGAGCTGCAGCTTTGGAGATGCTCTGACTGAGTCGTCTAGCCATCACAATCTGGCCCTTGTCAAAGAGATTTCAATGTTCTTCACTTCACCTGTCAGTGGTCATAATGTAATGGCTGATCGGTGTATACACTGATCCCACTCGTAACATCACATGCCGTGCGCTGATGGCTCAGTGATGCTGCACAGATCGCATGATCTGTGCTTACAATGCTGTGGGTGTTCATCCGCTCATAACATAAACTCTTCCATTTACTCTGGATTTTCCCCACTGTACCGGATGCTGCCCACTAATACAGAAAGGCCCTAACAATAAACAAAAACAACATGCACTGTGTGTTAAGTGACGATTTTGTGGCTGCCTCAAGAACTAAACATTATTGTGGGTGAACTTCAAAACAAGGTCTAAACTCTGACACGCTCCAGCTGTCATGAGGTAAGACGTGATGTCAGACAGAATAACAAACACTCTCATTCCCTTTGAGAACATTTTAACACGAACTGTGAAAATAATTAATTGATTTAATTTTAAGCCATTGGGTTTTTGTGTTCAGTGTCGAGCATTTGCTTAAATAGGTTCAGATTAGTTTTTTTACATATATAGCTGGCATAACACCTGTAGACTGTTATGGGTACCATGCAGAACTGAGGACTTTGGAGTGACGACGGTGACTGTAACTTTGTTATTTTGCGTCCAAAAGCCATGATCAGAATTAATTCCTTGCATCATTGTTAATTTTGTACGGCACACATGCAGCAGCATTTCAAAACCAGTGTTGTGCTTTGTGTGTCTTTCAGATGACAACATCCCATTTGCTCCACAGAGCCTGAGTTTGTGGTTAAACTTGCCAACTGACAAGACCTGAGTGCTGGTGCAATGAGACGGCCACCTTGGAGGAATGCCTGTCCAGACCCCAGGACTGAGGATAATTTTGAAAGTGGGCATGACTAATAGCACAGTGGCTTGATCCACGGAACCAGACAAGCTGTTCTCCTGTGGCCTGTAAATACAGAACACTTGACAGATGTGGAGGCCTGTTCCTCTGTGACATGGCTGCTGCTGCTGCTGCTTACCCACACCATTAAACAGAATTGACTGCGGTACAGATACTCCACATACAAAGACCACAACTAACATCCTTTAACGTCATTAGAGATGCGTTTATGTTGTTGCTCGCGTAGTAAGAGTGAGTAAGTTTTGTTTTTACTAGATAGAGACATAGAAGGAGCGAAGGAAGTTGTTTATCTAGTTTAAAGTACTGCTTACTGTAATGTTTCACTTACGCAGGACAGATATGAAAACTTACTGGAAGAAAACAAAAAATTATGTAGGAGTTTTTTGTCTGGTTTATATTTAAGTTCTCTGTAAGATTTAACAGGAAAAATAATGGATTTTCATTTTGAGACTTAAAGATTACTGAATCATACTGTACAAAAAAATGATTCAAAGTGTTTTATAACATTTTCTTTTAATTGTGTGTCCACAACCATATTCAGCAAGTATGAGGAATAAACCCACCTAAAGGACATTATTTTACCAACCGATTAGCTAAAATGACAAGTGACAATTAGGCCTCTAAAAGCCTCTAAAAGGTAAATGCAGTTTGAAGCACAATTGTATTAACATTTTGGAGTTTGCAAAATGATTCTTTATCACTGTCAGATGTTTTTCTGTTGTTGATTTGGTTTCCTGGCATTCGTTAGGTACCTTGATAGAGTGAAACTGTAGTGCTACATCACTACCAATCAGAACCATCAATTTATTCTCTAAAGGTATGCATCAATTATTTTTAATTGCTATATGAAGAGATTTTCTGTAGCTTTGTGCTGATGTGAGTGAGATAGTAAATTCAGACTCACAGTGGCAGATTCAGCATGTATGGGATGTCATTAAATAAACTACTTGAAGCAAAGATCCAATCATGGTATGTGTTGGAGTCAGTGACCAAGATGCAACACCTTGTTAAGTCTATATCTCAACTAATTGAGCGCAACATGGCGTTGCTAATATGCTAAAGTGGTGTTTTGTCCACTCAATTGTAAAAGTTACATGGCAAATTGAAGTCAGTAAAGCATTCAGGGACTGTGTTTGACTTTAGGATGGGGAGTGAAAACATGTAAAGGTATGTGCACGTGTGCGTGTCAGTATATGTGTGTGGGCTTGCGTGTGTGCATGCATGCGCGAAATTGTTGCTGGTGGGCCACAGCATGACTGCTGAGGTTGGAGCAATCATATGTTCAGCTGTGATTTCCATCAACACATTCCTGGACGCTCACACACTCTCTCAGTGGAGCTGTGCACAGCACCCCCCAAGGATGTGACCTGCAGCCTGCAGACACATGGCTGCCTCACAAGCGCTTATCACAACACAGCAGCCTGTAGGATAATGGGAGGCCTTAATCTGAAGCCACGTGGAGCCAAGCAAACTTTGACTAGTGCTGCTCCTTCACACTGGCCTTATAGAAAACAGTCGATGATATACTACACCGTTCTGCAGAAGGCCAGCAGGTCTTACCATGCCAGACTGATTACAGGGTAGAGATCAGACCACATGGACAACAAATGGTCCCTGGTACTCTACACTGGGGGTTGGGCAGAAAACACCACTTTGGAAAAGGCAGCAATTGTTACAGAAACTGCTAAAAGGACATACGATATTTCAGACCGCCAGTAGACACACACTCACGTGCCGTGTACTGTTATGCATTCTTTCACAATGCCAAAGTTGGCAAAACATAAACAATAAAACATGGAGGAAAGTCTTGTGGATTCAGAAAAGAATGTCAAAATTGCTTCACTGATTGATCTCATGTTTCGGCTAATGCAGCCACAGAGAGGGATAGAGTATTAAACGAGTCTTCGAGCTGATACACTGATAACAAGCAACGTTCAACTCAGCAGAACTTCCAACCATCTGCGTTGAATAATTATACAGTAACTGGCACTTAATCAGCTGACAGTGTGCGTTTCTCTTCTACTGGTCAAACAAAAAGACACGAGTACAATCCCCACACAGGTCCAATCATTCAATGTTACTGGCAAATTGCTAGGGCTGGCATGAAGTCAAAATGTACTACGTGTTTTAAAATGCACGAGAGATTCACTTTGAGTTTCGGCTCAGCCTTGAACACACTGGTTTTTTTTCCCCGCCCAAGGCAATTTGCACACCATCCTCCACATCTCGGCTCAGAGTTACAAGGGTGTCACATTTGTCTTGCTACACAAATATTGATATGGGTTGGCTGGGATGAGTAGCGGCCAGCTGTTGTGTGTAGTATCAATAATAATGGTATTATATTCTGTTATTGCTTTTTATAACAAGTGTCAGTGATTATTCCCTTTTACATTCTGCATTATGAAAAATACAGCTAAGGAAGAAAAAAGGAGAACCAAAAATAGCAATGCAGAAAGATCCCCCTCCTCCGTTAATTTAAGAAAAAATAAACTAAAGAAATACATAACACAAAAAATATTAAGAATCAAGAGCTACTTCCACCATCCACCTCAAACAAAGATAACAATGAGTCAAATCAATGATTGGCACAGTGCAGGAGTTTGTGTGAGCTTCTGTGCTGAGCTTGTGGTGGCCAGTATTCACCATGTGGTGGAGCTGAATGATGGTTTCCCAGAGCCTGCCTTCACCAGAGCAGACAGCAGGCAGGCACAGCCATGTGCTACATCCTCTCTCACTGCGATTTGTTGGAATGATGCTCCGGTGGCGAGCTGCTGTTTGAGTTTATCATCTGTGGTCGTTAGCTTTCCCTTTCAGTCTGTGAAAGTCTATATGACGGCCGATATTTCTAATGATTGCATTTTTCTCAGAGATTTGCTTGCAATCCAGATACTGTGTCAGTGGTACAGCACATGTAGAAAAAGCCTTGCTCTGGCACCTCACTGTAGACATCAGATATAGTAGGAAGGTGCTTCTGACAAAGCTAGCAAGCACTAACTGCATTCTAAAATGGGTGTGAAAGTCTCCTCTGCAACACAGCGGGCTCCTCTTCATACTTTTCTCTCCCTCTCCCTCACAGTCTTTCTCTCTTTACTCTAGCTGTATCCCCTTTTCGCGCTCTCCCCTAATGTCTTTGTCTGTTTCCTGTCATGCATTCCCTCATTTTGTAACCCCCCCACACCTTTATTCACGCTCTCTTCTTCTTTTGCGCTCTCTCTCTCTGTCCATCTACATCTGCACCTCTCCCTGCCTAGAAAGCACACATACACAGATAATACTGCGGCTACATGCTGCTTCGGCAACATACTGCAGCAGGCAAGCATACTTTACTGCAGCCCTTTAACACAATAGCCATTTCTCTTATGACCTTAGGATGAAAAGCAGCTTTTGGTCTAAATGATGAATGAATCTCCTGTGCATCAAAGTCAAGCAAATAGCCCAATTGGCTCAAACTGATGTTTTTAAATTCAACCTGTTTTATAGGCAGAGAAAGACCATTATTGTTATGTCTTTTTTTTCTCAATATCTGTTGATTTCAGCCTCTCAACCACATATGTTTGCTGCCATTTCCTTTTATTGACATATGTAGTTTCAGTGAAGCCCTCCCCCTGCCTATGGACATACCACCCCTGATTCGCCCCGTCTTGCCTTCTCCCCTGAAGCATGACGGAACTAGGCGTGCAGTTGTAACACAATAAGACTTTTTTTATTGAACAGTGAACAAGCACATTCACTCTCACACAAACAAAAACACACAGAGACAGACATCTGATGATCATAGTCACGTGACAGGCCATACAGTGATGCCATTGTTTGAACATCCAGGAGTGATTTAAGGAAATGTCAGTGCTGACAGACATCCTCGCAAGGCACATCCACAGAGATGCGTTTAGCTCAGACACATGCACAAAAATGTGCAATTGTGTATGAGATTCATGGCATTGGGCACAAATATGTACAAACGCGTTTTAACATCAGCTTTAACTATTAGCACCCTGTATATCAAAGATACCCCATATTTTGCAGATGTAGGGATATCATGTTTTACTTGTTTTAAACAGTGTGTAAGTGAAAACACAGTCTAGTGTACCGTATCATTGCTCAGTCATGTTTTGTACATGTACGTGGCTACTGTACTTCTCAGCTCACTTCTTCACTGCTTTGTAATACTATATTTTCTTTGATATTGTTGCATTACAAGCAGTTTGGCCTGCTAAGATCATCATATAGAGTTTCATGGGCCAACAGTCACATGTTCATAACACTCAAGCAAACAGGTGCTACCACCAGGGATTCCCCTGACCTTTGCAGGGTGTAGAGCGCGATTTAACCTATTTTATTTAATTGCCATTAAGCACGATTGTTACTCAGTGATTACCGTTTATCAAATGAATTTTTCATAAATGTTAGCACCATATGTCTGGGGCTTGTATACTTGCGTCAATGACCCTTTTAATATTGCATGCTTGTGAGTAAAAAGAAATATATCATTGCATTAGAATAAAGCCAAGTGTCATAACAGGCGTACAGTATAAGTCACACGATCTGGCTATAAAACTCAACTGAAGCTTTTTAGATGTCAGAAAATAAAAAGAGGCAATCTGCAGCCCCATTTAAATACAAGATGGATGACTTCTTTCCTGCACAATTGTTTGCTGGAAATGAAACTTGCATGTTGGAACCATTGAGAATCTCTGTGTTTTCAAACACAATGGGCCCTTTCTTTATCTGAAAAAAGCTGCTACTCTAATAATGCAGCTCAGCTTAAGTCTGCTAAGCATAAACAATAGCACTAAAAGGTGGCCTTGACAAATATAAAGACAGAAGGGGGAGTGATTATTGTGCCTGAAAGTGAATACAAGGACACGGAGTGATGGCTAAACTCCAGTCCTCATGCCAGTGTGGGATGTCTACAGAAATCATCCTGCTTTCAAGGTCAGCCATGAGAATGAGAGTATCTCCTCAGCGATGCGGTGTGAGGAACCTTCCATGGCACTATATTCTTTTTAACTCTTTGATTCTTCAAAAGCAGTGAAAGTATAGTGAAAATATGAATCAAGTTTACTCAGACACAATTCACCTGCAATAGCATAAACACAAATATGCCGTCATGCATGTTAAGTTAAACAAACACTATCTGCACTGACCCTGTTTAACATCATAGCCCCTTGTCTGTACAGTATCTATAGCCAGAACAGCCAGGTGAACTCAGCATGCCAGCAGGAAGTTGATGCACATCAAGCAGTTTCTGACTTGTGTGACAGACAACCTGCTGTATAGTTGACAGTCCAGAACCAGATAACATCAAGTCCTTCCTTGATCGAGGCAGAAGCACAGCTACATGAATTGTATCTGCTGTGTAAGGTCCTGATATATTTTTTTTAAAACTGGCTCCATCCACTCAGACAACAATCTACCCACAGCAGCCACACACTCACTACCCGCACTGCTTGGAACAAACACAAACTCACCACCCCACCAAATGGAAGCAGCTGTTATCAAAACTCTTTCATCTGCTACAGTACTTTGTAAAATTCAACAATGCACACACACACCACTACTGAACAGGCCTGTTAGATTCTATCACACACTCACACACAAAGATTTAGACACTTTTACCAACTTTCAAATTCTGTCAAGCTATGTTTTAGATTTTATACTTTATAGTCTGCTGCATTTGTTGCATGCTAGTGACTGTCAAAGTAACTGTGCCGTGTAGTTTTGTGGGATAAAGAACAGAAACAGAAAAACTGAGGGATCACACCATGTGCTGCATTTAAATTCCATTTACCTCCAAGTACAATGTACTGTTCCACTGATTAATGGCCAGCAGCCACATGTGTGGACAGTTGTTCTTCATGCATGTTACCATAGTTACATGCCTGTTTGCGATGGCTCCTTTTGATCTCTCATTTGGCAAGAGAACAGTCATAACAACAACAACAATGTACATCTGCGCCACTTCACTTGTTGCTTAGGAGTCAGTACTCACTGCTTTGGACGTTAACAGTGCCAGTGGAGTTGTCCTTTCCCAGCTGGTTCTCCACCACACATGTGTAATTCCCAGAATCCTCCAGTTTTGCTTTGTTGATCTGGACTTTGGAGTTTTTCCTGTGGGAGACAACACTCGCATTGCTGAGTCAGGGGAATCGGGGCAGGGAGGAAATAGCATGGAAACGCAAATGGAAACATGGGGGACAGACAGGCAGACAACAGGGTAAGCAGAAGCATGGCAACAAGTCTCTGCTTTGATAGGGATACATAATCACTTACTCTGAGCCACATTTGAGGGGGAGAAACTGCTTACAAGAAGAAAACATACAAACAAGCTACCAAGCATACTGCATTATAAAAATGGTTCTTGGTTTGAATATATTTATATATATACATCAAGAGGGGGGTTTTACTACTGTGCTGTCTACTTAAGAACATTTTAACAGTTGGGTATTTTCTACTCAAAAATATATAACATCTTACAAAAATGAATTATGTCATCGTTAGCTGAGATGACTGAGAGAGAGTGGACCCGGACCATGGATGTATTAAGAATTTGGGTATGGTGGCGCCAGTCAGCCTTGCTGCTAATTTTCTCCATTGTTTGATTGTGGAACTGCCGCTAAATTATAATTCTTTGGGTGTGAAACAGCTCATCCATGTGCGTGATGTCATCCCAGTGTAAAGTCTACGAGCTGAGAGAAACTGAATAGGCGGATCCAGGACATGTGCAGTCGGCTGCACAACATAGAAGAAAACCAGGATGGGAGAAAACTTGTTTGGTTGAGCAATATCTATTCACACGAATGGGCACCATCTTGGAATCCTGCATTCAGTTCTTCTAATACATCCATGGAACAAAACAGGAAACAACAGCTGTACAAGGTTCAGTTAGTTTTACTCTTGTGATTAAATAACTGAAATGTTAAACATGCTAAAATGTAGTGTAATAGCAACACAAGTTGAGAAGAAGTCAGCAAAATGACCCTGTAATTGTCAGTTATATTCACAGCAATGTGTAGCTAAAGTTAGAAAAGAGTCACTGGTTGTACTCCATCAAACAAAACTTGACAAGTGGTAACTTGCAAATGTGCTGAATTGAGGGTGGATGCGTTTTATTTCCTTTAAACTTTACCTTTTTTATTTGTATGAGAAAGTTGCATAGGCATAAAGAGGGATTATAAATGGACTTGATTTGGTATAAATCATTAAACTACATTTCAATGAAGGAATAAGCCTTCATAATCCCAAACATTAAATAAATGCTTTCATTCAATTGTTATAATGATATTGATTTTTGAATTAGCTTCAAACTGCCATGTCCTGAAAAACTGCATTAACACAGCCTGCTTGTGAAAGCAACCTTGCCTCGACATTGGAGTACCTCCGTCTCTTTTCATCTTACACTGTTTGTGTTAGGTTTACAGGACATGGGTGACTTGGGTACTCACGGTTTGTTCCTTATTTGGACTTTTTTGCCTTTCTTCAGCTCGTTGCCATCTTTGAACCATCTGTAGGTAGGGAGAGGGTGTCCTGTGGCCTCACACTTAACTATGATCTTGCTTCCCTCGTCGACTATTATTGGATTCCTCATCCGTTTTAACTTTGGAGCCGCAGCTAAAAAGAAAGAAAGAGAAAAACTCAATGTTATTAACCACTATAGACACAAAGTTGAGTATAGTTTGGCTTACACAGTTGGTTTATGATTGTGTTTGAGGAGAAACAGTGAGACAAAGGAGGGCTGAGAGGCAGCAATGGAGCCAATCATCACCTCTATGGACTGAGCCAACAACTCTCTCATGTGACCACCAGATGTTGTCACTAGAGACATTATCAACTTTGCCTCAGACTAATAAACAGGCTGAATTTTACTCTGGCTTTACTGCTATGAAAACACCTGAAGCAATATTTTGCAAACCTCCACCAGCTGACGAAAACTCATACGCAATTGGAGGTGATTGGTAAACAAGAAAAGCCAGTAACATTTTGACACTGTAATAACTAGTTTTTTGTGATGACAATATCAAAAAGAAAGCTTCATCATAACTCTTTCATCTGCTACAGTACTTTGCAAAGCTTCAAAACTTCCTTATTCTAGCCATGATCGTATGTTGTACACACACTCACACAAACACTTGCCAGCTGACAGCTGCACACATGTTTAGGAGAAGACTCATGCAGGGCGGAGCAAGAGAGAAGGGGTGAACAAGGGTCAACCAGGGGCTGGCCAGGATGCCCCCCTCCCCTCTCACTCTCTTACACATGAACTCCCTCCATGTGTAACATTTACAATTTCATGCATAATATGCTAAACTGCAAAGTCCTACAAATTACACCTGTTTGCTGTGCATCACCTCTAAAGGGTGACAGCAGAATGAAGACAAACAAAGCATGACAAGCAAAATGAAGTACACATAGGTAATGACTTCAATTAAACATTGAAATAGAGGTGCACCAAAATGATCCCCTGTCGTCCTCCTTTTTGAGAGACTGTCCCACTTCACTGACCTGGTAAAGGCGGCGTGTCGGCACAAAAAGAATGATTCTGCCTTTTCATTTTCTTTGTGGGTTTAAGTGGACAAGTAAGTGTGATGGATTTGGGGTACAGTTAGATTTGCATCTTAAACAGCAATTGTTTTACACTTAAAATATGCCAATGACAATGTAATGTGTACATACAATTAAAAAAAAATCTTTGAATACAGATAAGTCACTATCACAATATTCTGCAGTGTTTTGCAGGAATCCTCCCATGGCAATTGTGCAGAAGTCACTGTTGTTTCTTACTGATCCCAACTCAGCTCACTGTCCCAGTCACATACACACAGCTTTCTGGAGCTTTGTAAACCTGGATATGGATATTGGATATGTGGATATTAAAGAGATCTGTCCGAGGCAAACCAAGCACCTTGTGAGTACGTCCTATGTGCTCTGCCACCTCTGGTCACTTGGCACTAATACTCTTGAAAGGAGCCAGAGGTCACAGCTCTCTTTGGTACACGGCATTGAGCGACTTCTCGGCTGATGCTGATGACAATAACGAAGCATAGATAAAGTCTATCTAATCCTTATACGCCTGATTATTTTAGAAATATGTGAGATCAATGTAAGTAGTGTAATCTTAGAAGGATCATTGACAGCGCTGAAGACCTTTGACATTTGTCTGATTAAGGGGCACCAATGAGCTGCTTTGAAATTTAAAGGCAATTCACATTACAAGCAGACATGATTACTCCACAATACTGAATACCACATACTTTGTGCTGATTTTCACACAGACAGTGAAATGTCAAATTCAAAATAGCTCACAAACAGCACAGATCAATGGAAAAGCAACTATTCTCAGTCCAATAGCAGCTATGTTTCTAAAATCCCTCTGTAGTTGGTAAGACATTGGACTTTTATCTATGAACAGCTTCCTGTTGGAAAATGTGAGTGATGATATTCGTGGCATTTGGAAAATAAAGACAAGGCAGATGTGCCTTTGTACCGAGGTACTTAGTAACATAATGAGATTATTCTCAGGATGGAACTTTGTGCTGCAATTGCTCTGGCAGTAAGTTCAAGATTTTTACTGTCCCAAAAGGGTTTGGGAGAGTAAAACCCTAATTTATGCAACAAGGCATAAATGTGGTTTTGCTGAAAGTCATAATTTTATATAGGCTGAACATATAATGTATTTTGCCATTTCAAATCAGCTCTGCAAGTGGTGTGGGTTTATCAATAGCCTCCAGCAAGGCCTTATACTGAACATGAGACTCCTGATGCTCCAGATGTTCTTCGTTAAACATTTTCTGTTCTTTAAGAAATATAACGTGCTATATGGGATTTGATGTTAAGTAAAAATCAGTCTGCACAATCCCCTGTGGTTTACTGATCCCCCTAATTTTCACATTACGCAGGCTAATGGAAAAACACGGTATCAGTTGTACTGTACGTAATTAAATGTACATGGAATGGTAATGAATACTATAACATATGTGTAATGTTTGATAATCAGTTATTTTAATAATCAATAATTAGAAACAATGTTTGTATACTGCTGTATCTAATGATTTACAAAACCTGCAGAAAAGAACTTACATTTAAATTCCTTACACACTCAACTCTGCCCGACTTAACCCAGCCTGAGCAAAGCCTTGTCAGTCATATTCAGAGAACCGCAGTAACGAGGCTGCACCATAAAGAAAAATGTTTAGAACTTCGCCTGGACACAAGCTTGTCCTTGCCAAGCAAATTAAACAAGCTTTGTCCTTGCCTGGAAAAGTTACAGAAACACAGGACTGCACTTCTCATCAAGCCAGTGAGCCAGATGTGTAAGAGGGTCTGCTCCATCTACAGGATACAGCTCTAATGAAGACACAGTCCATCAGACACTGTTTGAGATACAGATGTTTAACATTATAGTGCATCGAGATTAGCCTTTAGGCCATGTTAAGTAATGCGTGTCTCTCCAGCTCTTTTATCTGCATAACACAAAATTCATTAACAAAACAAACGTCTCTGTAAATCATAAACTTCTAGAAATCCTAAAAGCACATACTCTGACAGCTTGGTCAGTGATATACAGCAGGTGCTCATGTTTGGAATGACAGATGTGAAAAAAACTGAGCATCATAAAGTAGATAGTTTGAAGTGAGCCGTACTTGACATAAACCATGTTCATTTCACCCATTGCAATTAATGATTTCCAACAAAAAAATAAAGTCATTATCATTGAAAATAAAATAATTTCTTGGAGACAAATGGTTATCTAATTTTCCATTACACCAGTGGAAAATGTGTCCGGAAGCAATGATAATGCCTTGCCTTAACAATAGCCTGGTTCTCTCTTTTTGAAGCGGAGGGGCAGCTGCAGACATGGACTATAAAAACCAAATTTGAGAATAGAAGCCTGACCAGCGTGTCAACAGCTCATGCCTTGGGTAACAGTTGGAAACCTCAGCCCAGAAAGAGGTTGAAAAACAAAGTCATTTGATGAATTAACAATGCATTGCTCTTATTATTGAGTTAACATTTCTGTTTTACTTCCAGGAGCTTAGAAAAGGAATCTGAGGCATGCCTTTGTATTTTCCCTTCTAGACAAAGTATCCCTGATTACTCTAGCTTTATGTCACTTCACTGCACGTTGTCAAAAGACAAATTACATGGTGAGAGGGCTAGAGAAATGGATTTTGCATGTGGGAATGGTCTTCAGACACTGCACACCAGTCACTGTAATACAACATCTGTTCAAAGACATCATTCCAGTCTCCCAACACAGCCAATACACTTTCACCAAATAATTATCTAGTACATTGCTTAAATATGACTTTACCTTTCTGCCACTAAACTCCACAGACATGCTACTAATAGTGTTACTTTTCAAATTAATTACATATGTATTATTCTCTGCGACAGTTAAACAAACCAACACTGCATGTCAAACTTTATAACTTTTACTGTATTACATACAACCAAAAACATTTGGTCTATAACACAATTCTATTTGATAGATTTATAGATTTTATAGTACAATGGCAGTGGCTACTTCAATTTTCATGAATTCATTTTCTTTAATCAATTTCCATTTCTAATCATTTACTAACAATCCATCACTGACTCTTGATGTTATTCTAGCAGTCAGGGTTTCTGCACACAAGTCTTTAAAGTAGGCAAAAAAAATCTGAGTAACAAGACGGATGTAATTTTTCGATAATAGTTGAAAGGACAGTGAGGTGAAGGTGGAATGTTAACAGTTGTCTCTAAAAAGAGCTGCTTGTCAACGCCCCAGGAACCAAATAACTCAGCAGAAAGAGACAAAAAAGCCTTCTTGGGTGAATTTGGACCAAAACAGGCCAAATCATTTTTATATGCTGTGGCTTACATGGCTCTGGAATATTCAAGACATTGAAATATTGAAAATGCTGTACTTTTGGTGCATAAACGTCTACAGTTCATGCATGGTAACTACTACATGTCTGCAGTACTGTATATACAGCATACAGTATACTGCCCAGACTTGACTTTGTGATAGTATCTCAATTTTACATTATAAATTGGATAACCAAACTTCAAACAGGATTGCTGACAACAGTTGAACCAAAAGTGTACATTGTGTACAAATCTCACTCAATAGCTTACTGTGTGTGTTGAAAAGGTGGTGCACCAACATCTTTGCTCACAGTCAGCTCTATGACCACCATGTCTTGTAGTGCTAAAACCACCAACATGGAAGTCCAGAGTCACCTCTTCACAAGCTACCAGGCATTGAACTGAGGTCTGCTTCAATCTAAGCAATAGTATTCTATGCCAACACATAAAATAAAAGTGCATTGCTGTTGTTTAACTAGTTGTAACTGGATAGTGATTATTTATTTAATTATCAAATGAATTCCCTTTCAATACTAGTTTAATGCAAACTTTAAGAAATATAAATTTATATTAAACCCACTGCCTGCTTTGTCCTAGTTTTACTGCTTAGTAAATGACCTTTGTGTTCAGCAAATATTCTTAGGTACACTGTAGTCATTGTTGTGTTGAATGTCCCAGCTGTGCTACAAAAAGCTGCATGCAGATACTGTATAAGTATGATCATTTCCCTTACATTTGTCTCTCAGTGGCAGCCACAATTATTTTGTTGCTCAATTTCGTTATATGGCCAATTCCAAAAAAACACAATATTTCCACTAAGCAATACTTTTAAATTAACCATCAACGAAATGAATACCTGAAATGTGAAAGTGTTGTTAATACTACTGATCCCAGTGACAATCACCACCCCAGTATATAGCTCTACATGGTTGGATCTTTGTGGCTCTCATCGACTCCCCCATATAACACTGTGAGCAGACGCTGCCAACCAACAAACTCACACACACACTAGATGTTCACTGCTTGCCCATGCCTGAAGCGGCGAGGAGACAACGTTAAATACAGGCTGATGAAGAGCTGAACATAAAGAAAATCAAAGACATGTGTTTCTCGTGATCTGGAAGTTCAAACCAGAGCAGACCAGAACGAAAACTGTATGACGAGGGCTCCAATGGGATACCAATGTTACCCTTTTTCTGCTAGGTGTGTGAAATACACTTTCAGATGGACACAGTATTTAGGTTACCTACACCTGCCCTTTATATTTATATAAGGGATGGGAATTCTGCTTAATATTGCTGTTATTCAGGCACTAGCCAACTCATTTACAAATAAAAAAAACATAGAGAGAGATGGGAGAAAGAAAATCATGCACAAGTGGGCGCACTAAAAACAAGTTATTTCTTGCAAAATGTGTGCATTTATTTTTTGTTGGTATAGAAAAGTAACTTATGAAAGCAGTTGCCAAAAATGGTTAACACTGTAACAGCACAGCAAACTAAAGTACATAACATCCACTCCCAACATTGGAAGATCTTTAGTAAACCAGCAATTTCATCTGCAGATTGCTTTCAGATTAAAAGTTTGTAATCATTTGTCTCTAGACCTTTTCTTTGAGAACCACTCTTCAAAAGATTTCTGTTTGCTTACTTTACACAGGGAACTTCACACAAAAAGTGCTGTACATACAGGTATAGTTAGATAAAAAGTAAAGATGTATTAGCTGGCTTTCTGATTTCAGTTTTCCTGTTTCCAATCGTTTGTACCAGCACACCAAAAAAACATTTTGTAAGAGCAATTATATGAAGCAAGATTACACCTCAATTGGAAGCTGAGCTTGTGTGAGGTTCACCACCACCTCCTCTGACTACTGGTCTCTATTTTGATGATGAATAATTTAAGTAGCTCTTTTTAAATTACAAAGGTGTGGTAGTTGTTAGTACATGATAAAAAGCATCTGGCACAAAATGAAGGAGCAAATTCTTTACTTCAATAAATTATTACCACCCTCACTATGCATGCAAACCCAGTCACACAGAAAGGAACCTGTTGTGTGTTGCCTTGATATAAGACAAGTTAGATGGTAGAGGTTTATGAATTATAATGTCATCACCAGCAAAAGCATATTTATGTAGGTCAGGCAGGGATTTCTAACTACTACTTGAAAAAGAGAGACATACATTCATGTTGCATTGTATTGATGACAGATTTGTTGAAATTCCTGTAGCAGTTTGCTCTCCTTGTCTTATTCACAAGAAAGACAACTAAGTTGCCCAGGTTTTCCCTCCCCTGGGTGTTTTCCTTTCCAATAAGGACCAATATTTTGGCACAAATGTCTTTGTTAGGGTGTGCAGAGGTTTTCCCTTCCTAACCTCGGGCCTGTTTCATTAGGGAAATCATGCAACATTCTTTAAAGAGTATCATCTTTCAGGAACATAACTTTAAAAAAGAGACCTGAAAGGAAATCATCATGAGAGCGAAATGCCTGCTGTGAGGTAATCTCCTTCAATAAATGTGGAAAACTAAGTTCTCAGGGAATATAAGATACAGTACTATCTTGTTCCTGTGATGTCGGTGATGGTTGACTGACAGTCTAATAACCTCAACAGAGCGCTCATGGGCTAGATTACATACAATTATATTTTGACACACCTCATCCATGCAAGCACGTATACACATGCAAGCACACACAGTACATTGTATAACGTATTATCCACAATGCAGCGTACCAATGCAGCGATGCAAAAAGTTGAGTTGAAATAACATCTTGTCTTTTTAGTTGCCTAAACACATATTGAATCTTTCAATCTTTTTAATTCGCCTTTCCTTTACTTAGCCCTTCACATGCCTAAATGTAACTTTCAGGTAGCACATTTCTGTGACAAATTAGAAAATTGTCTGTCCAAATTAAAATCAAATTAAACCACATATTCATATTTTGGTGAGTGTACACAATCCCCTCACAGGCTAACAAACAGAAATACAGGCGCAGCTTTTTACGACCTGTATTTACGGTTGTATGTATGGCGACCTCTAGTGGCTGTGGTAATTATGATGGGAGCAAAGTTGGAAGTCCAGTGATATAGTATAAAGGGCAACAAAGTCTGCATAGAGAGGAGTCTGGGGTGGGTGTACTTTTACCCAGGAGAGAATCCAAAATCATCATCGTTGATTTACTCTTACCTTAAGCCACATCACATAACTTAACTTAATAAACTTAACTTACTAACATACTCATTTTAAACCAAACCCTGTTCTTTACCTAAACCTAAAGAAGTAGTTATGGTGCTTAAACCTTCCCAAACTTTGATTGCTTCACAACATTAACCACGTGTTTATTATTGTTACCATGATGACGAAGGTCCGGTATGCCTATTTATGTTGTTTAGGAGTCATTGGCAAACAACCATCAATCATCATTTCTCCTGATAGGGCTGCTAATTCAGTAAACGCTGTGGGTCGTATTAGTGGTTAGGAACAAACAACCCATGTGGTCATATGAATTACAACAAAAAATGGGCAACAAAGTTGGTATAAATGAAGCTACTCTACGGTTCTGTTTTATCTTCTACTTATTTAATACATTTTTAATTAGTACATAGATTTTGCATAACTGCACTTCTGGTTGTGCAGACATGTTCCAAGATTTGCAAATTACTACTTCTTTTGAACGTGATTCGATAAACCACATCCTCAACAATGTGAGGCCAGTCATGGATAATTACAAGATGGCAACATTTATTAAAGAGCCAGATCAGACTGAAGTCATGGGTAGAGGATCCATCTCTAAAAGTGTTGTTTGGTTCCTTTCTTATTATTAAGGATGACCCATTTTGGAGCCTTAGGTCCAGAAGAACACAACAAGCATCACCCATGTTTGAAGCTCCATTTTACAATGGGATATAATTTAACACAGCTTACACATTAACCCAGTTTTGTGATAAATCAATAACAGATCTCAATTTTCATTAAGAAAATGATGATTCATTGAGATTATTATGCTCTGGATGCATTTAAAACTGACATGACGCATGTCGGCTGTACGTATCAGTGAACAACAGAAGCAAATACACTTAGAATGTTAAATGCAAATTGATCAAATTATTTTCATTTGTGTCATTTTGTGAAAAGTAGAGAAAATAAAGCAGAATATGTTCATCACACGCAGCGCTTCTCTGTGTGTACGGCAGCTGTTCGCTTTGATTAATAAAGAAGCCAAACAATATTCGGCAAGCGCTCTCTGTCCAGTGTAGTTTGGGGAGCTGTTTATCTTACATGTTTATAGATCACAATCAAACTTGGAATGAGGACCCGTAATTATTTATATATTCAGCTTTACATGGGTAATAAAATGAGAATATTAACCACAGATGCCAGAAACAACTACAGTAGCACATTTAAGTTAAAAGGTGGAATTTGAATACCTAGAAGGCCTACAAAAAATCTTCTACATAGAAAATCTTAAAAAAGCTAAACCCAGTCTTGAGGGTTATCTGTTGGAAGCTGGCAGGAATGGCAGCAGGTACAAAATGGCTACCAACATCCACAGATGCTGTTGAAGATATCAGTATCTGATCAAACCAAGAATGGTGCATGGTGTAGTAGCTATGATGATAAACGTGGTATTGTCCTTAAAGTGTCACTGAAACGGGGGTTGGGCTTCCCCATGACCTGAGGTCAAACTACAGTGACATGCTGCAGCTTGTAGGATCCACCACTGAGCAAGCACATTGCCACGTTTGTGACTGTGAAAGGCAAACAGCTACTATGCTATTCCAATGTCAAAGTAGCTTCCACCTAAAATATAGACAGACTTTTATGTTGGATGACTCACCACAGACTCAGACAGACAAAATTAAGATGAAAGGCCTCTTGCAACTGTTGTATTATTAACCTTGTCAAAAAGTGCGTAATGAAACATCGTATGCCGCGATAGACAAACATCACTTTAATGATCAAACTGTTAGAAAGGCAGGTATTTATTTTCAAATCTGTGATTTGTGGCAGATAATTTGTGAAAACGTGAGCGCAAATCTGTAAAGAACAGTTTTTAGGTGATTTTGTACACATGTCATATTTACTTCCCAACAATTCCAAAGTGCTGCCAAAACCGTGCCTCTACATGCTATCCACGTTTGGAGACCAATCCATGTGACAACCTAGCGGCAAGCTTTGACAAGCCAAGGGGATATTTACTTATTCCCACACTTCCGTGATACAGTAACACAAAATCTCTTAACACTTAATCTCACTTTTTTTCTCCAAGTCTCTCTCTCTCTCTCTCTCTCTCTCTCTCTCACACACACACACACACACACACACACACACACACACACACACACACTCACATAAATATATATACATAAAATGTTACATAGAAACAACCTTTAATTTCCTTTTACCTTGAGTGCGATTGCTCTCTTTCTCCTTTGGTCCCTTCTTAATCTCCTTCTTTCTCCCTTTCTTATCTTTCGTCATGCTGTCAGAAGAAAGTAAATCCTCTCCGGAGTAGACACAGGGGGAAAAAACAGGTAGTCCTATTGGGAACGTGTGGCAAGTGGGCACCACCAAACTCTGAGCCTGTTAGAGCGTCTCTCCTCCTATATAGACTCACACCAATCAAGTACAGCAAGGAACCACCTACTCACAGCAGGGCAGAGAGGGAGGGAGAGAGAGGGAAGGAGGCACTGCTCAAAAAACTAACAGGGAAAAAGTGAGAGAATAGAGAAGGAGGGAGGGAAGAAAGAAGGAGGGAGTAAGGGAGGCATTTCCCATTGCTTTAAGGCAATCAACTGTTCCCTTACTGGATTGATCAGATAAGCAGTGGCTCTTCCAGGCCCTGCAGCCACGGCGCAGTGAGACCGGAGTCCACACAAAAGTCATTGGCCCATTCAAGCTCCATGGCCACGCTTTCTGGTTTCCTCCACCTCTGGAGTATCTTCTCCTTAGTAATGACCCATGCAAAAGTGGAGCAAGACCACTTAAGTTGTCCCCTCTGCACTGCTGATCCCACCAAGATAATTCAGAGACCTGCTCTTGCCAGGTTGATGTTGGGGTCCCAAAACACTTCACATCTGGTCCAGATTTGCTAAGCACAGATTCTGTGGATACGCGTAAGAGAGCAATGTGTGAGGTGCCGAATGTCAGATGACAATCTGTGACAGACCGCTTCTTGAAGAATTACCCAATATCATCTTTGGCTTCCCTAGCTGCTCCCCTTCCTCGTCTCTCTTGTCTGTCAGTGCCCCCATCAGTACTACGGACAAGTTCCAGCATGTCTGTGGTGGTATCTCTCTCCTTTACTTTCGCAACTAGCCAGGTGTCATCAATGTCCACATGGCAACATGATACCAGAGGCTGGTCTTCTGAAAATAAATCAAATCCATTTTTTTCTTCTGAAAGCTGTGCAGGCATCTCACCTTTGCTTACCTTCTGTATTTTCTTTGTGTTCAGTAGACAGTTTGAAAGTACAGAGGAAAATAGGGCAAGGGGAGACACATGAGATGAAGGTGGGACAGAACTGAGTGGAAGGCCAGTAGAGGAACACGTGTGGCTCCAGAGGTGGCAGAAAAGATAAATGTAAGTACTGAACTTTCTAAAAGTGGCAATCGACTCCTGACTTTACTACAACAAGAGGATATTTTACTGTGTGAAACAATATCTAATGCAAACATAACTTCAACAGAAACAGCACTCAGGCTAATCTGTTTATCTTCATATGACATAGCCTGAGAAATTAACTGTGACTACATGATGGAGTATTATCTTAAGCTGTTATATCAAAATAAGGTTTTCTAATTTCATGCTGCCTGAACTCCACTGTCCTCCTAAGTGGCAAGAAAATAAAATTTGTCGAAACACCAGAAGAGTGACTCTCAATGAAACTCTATAGATGAGTCATCTGCGGGGCCCTCCCGGGGTTTGTCTCAGTCCAGCCCTCAGAGGATTCTTGACGTATCTTGGGAGGAGGCAACAGCAGCAGGGATTGGAAAGGGGCAGCAGAAGGATCGTGTCTTAACAGGTCAGCACACTCAATAGCATAAGCCTCATCTGTGGGCAAGAAGAGGTCAAGTCAAGGCCAAGGTTTGACATGCCAATCAGGTATCCAATGTAGTGCTTTTGCTACATCAAAAACAAATTTCTCTTTCCACTCTCCATTCCTCCCAGTGGTGGTTCCCGATGATTTAATCTGTCAGCATAGGTAACTGAGGACTGGCAGAGGTTACGCTGTGTCAGAGAGCTGCCCCTGCCCCCCTCCACACTCACTTCCTCCTCTACAACTCAACAAGATGAGACTTGTTCCCGGGCCTGTGTGTCTGTGGGTGGGCATGCAGTTTATGTCTGTGTTAGAAATGTGAGTATTGGTGACGTCAAGACTAAATAAATGCAAGTTTCGGGATGATGGGATGCAAATTTAGAAAAAGATTTCTCAAATTGCTCCTTCAAGATCCCACGATTGTTTCCCAGTAAAGCCACCTAATTGTGCAAATTTGTGCAATGTTACATGAGCTGTCTTCAGTTATGAGGGTGCACTGCACATAACTGTAGTAGCATTGGGAGCAATCTTGGGGATAGTGTGGACATGGACAGTGTGAATGAATGGATATCCACGTTTTTGCAAACTGGTGGAACTGCTGCTGAACTGTGAACAAATTCTACAATTTGCAGTATATTGCAGCATAATTGCAAAGATTTAAGAGTTTTACGACCACTACTTGCCACAACTGTGTCCTACTTGGCAAAGTTACATGAAACATGTACGTGCAAAAAGTGTATGTACATACACAAGAAAGGGAGTCATAGTAGATGACACACTGTAAGAATATTGATTGAAATAGGCATGATTTGTTTCTGCAAAAGACTGTGTGATGAGCTTTTGTATATGAGGTTGTGGAGTACAACAAGAGCCTGAAACAAACTCCATTTTTCACACCCAGACACAAATATGGTCATGGACATGTGCATCTAAATCTCGTTCTCTTTTTTTCTAGTCTACTTCTAGCATCTGCTGTTTTTCAACAGCCGTGGGCCGTCCTTGGATCAGGGTCTGGAAGTGGAGGGGCACAGTGGGCCAGTGTGGGAGGAGCCTGACTTGAAGAGCACGTCCCAAAAAAAAAAAAGAGCCAACACCAAAAAGTTCTGACATGGATCCTTTGTATGCCTTGCTCATAAATGCTTCACAGGCCCCATCTCTGCCTGCCTCCTAATCACTCCTCGCTGCCCCCAGAAAAGGGGAGACAGCTTTCCTGCATGATGGAGCTGAGCAGCTCCTTCCTAACAACAGCATACCTGCACATCATCACGTTGATACCACTCAACAGCACTCCTGCCCTTTCACAGACACAAGAGTTCATCTTTTTAGACATAATGGCTTTAAACAGCCATTAGGTTATGCTGTTTACATCGGTCTGCTTTTTAGCCGACAAAGTGAATATGGGTGTGGGGGGCTTAAAGTAGGGTATAATGCCTACATTTAACACACGTCTGTAGTCTTGACTCTTAGAGGTGAAGCGAGGGCAAGGGGGGGAGGGGGCGGGAGGACACAACCTCTAAGAGAAACAGGAACAATAAAAGCATAAATGGAAAGGACGGGGGGAAAAAAGAGAAGGGAAGGAGGGAGAAAAGGGGGGGGGGGGGGGGGTTAGAAGGTAGAAAAGTTCCAAATAGAGATTTGGGAGTGAAATTAATGTCCTCTTCATCACATGACAGAAAACAGCCCCACCAGCAGATATTCACCTTCTAACAAGACATCTGCTTCCTCAGCTGACCATGCACTGAGGTGTGTTGTTGGAACAACACAGGCAGGCTGCCTTATTACTGAAAAGAAAACCTGCTCATCCAGCAGTAGTATCTGCTGTAAGGAGACTTAATAAAACACATTTCTGAGTATAAATATAATCTGGTTGATGCTGCCAGGCTTGCTGCTTCGTCTATGTGTGTTTATATGTACTGTAGGGTTTCTGTGTAGGTGCTTCTCTGTATGAATGACACAGACGATGAGAAGTATGTGAGGAGACTTGTGTTATTGGGCGGCCTGACGAAGCCCCCTTAGAGGGAGACACAACACAAATCAATGTCAGTGACATCTGGAGGCCTGAGGAAGGGAATATTTTCTCAAGGTCAGCTGTGCCAAGGTCAACTGAAATTCCAAATATGAGTGTTGCTAATAACTCAGCTCAGCAACAGCTGAGATCAGGATCAGAAGGAGACCAGAAATCACATTCACTGTCTCACTTACATCATAGCAAATGAATGGATGAATTCATATCATGCATGGCTGTTTGGTATTTACGGAAAGCTGCTAGAAATCAAACAGAAAGAGCAAGAAAGATTTTAAGTGTTAAACAAGGAAGTGATCCTGGGTGGATTCAGCTCTTTGACGTTTCCGCAGCACATAGCTGTCACCATGGTAACCACAGTCTTAAGGGTAGCAACTAGAGTATGTGAGAGAGATGTGGAAGGGCGGAGTGGGGATGAGAGACAGGGAGAGAGAAACAAGAAAGGATGCGAGCGAAAAAGTAGGAGATAATATGTACGAAATACAATGGGAGGAAGAATGAGAGAGGCAGGAATAAAAGAAAGGTAAGACAGGAGAGCGATGGAGAGACAGAGCAAAACCGAGAAACAGAGACCGAAACAAAGAAACACAGAGAGAGGTATCCACTGAGCAGCTGCAGCCTGGCCACTGTATCGCTCCATAAGAGAGATGTCCATGAGTAAGCCTGTGCCAAGCCTGCTGGGAAGCACTGCAGTAGCATCTCAGAGAGCGAGAGATGACAAACATCAGCACTGAGCATGCTCCACTCTCAAGGCCACAGAGAAAATAAGATTTCAGCTCTTTAGCCTCTCAGTTTGTTCAGTTCTCCTGCTCAATTCCAGTCTCCATCTGTCACTGCCCAGCTTTCATGAGCACATCACACTGCCTCACTCTTCTTCAGATGTGGCTCCACACTGGATACAATCTGACAGATGTGTGTGATAACTGATTGATCTAATGGTAGGAGGCATCTTTCCCACTTATGGCCATGCTGACTCATATTGTGACATGTTTGATTGGGGCTGAGAGGAACAAGAGATGAGCATAGCAACTCATCAGCCAATGGGGCATGATACTGCAATAACAGGCTAGCACCACGGCAGCCTCGTACACACACACACACACACACACACACACACCAGATGTGATCCCTGTGCCTCCAAACCTTTACTGATCGTCTTTCTTATCTGGACGGCTGCCAGAGCTGCACTGCAAATGACAGCCATACATTTGTGTCAGACCTGCAATTAAGCCGAGGTTGATTTATTTATTTTTGCTCTTTATGCTTGTTCTGCAGGCTGGCAGACAGACAGACACGCCCACACTGAGGTACAATTGTGTGCTTTTTAGTTTCACGACTAAAATTTGACTCCTCTTTTGCCATCAGTCACAGTTATGTGATGCGGTATTGTGTGTGTGAGAGAGACAGAGTTTGTGTGTGCGCTGTATGTACTGTATGCACTGTGTGTGAGGCCACAGTGTAGTTGAAAGACAAGCAGCAGAGGATGTCAATTGCCACTCAACTTCCACTGTGGCTAAAGTACAGAACACTGTAAAATAATGTTCTGCTTGTTGATAACCTTGGTGATGAAACATTCATATAAAGTTGACGTACTACATCCTCACTCTCAATACATGTTTCTTCGCAGATATCAAAGAGCCTTTTAACTGGACAATAATAGCCTAATGCGGTGATACTGAAATAGCACAAATATTTTTAATGACAGATGCTGTCTGAGCATGACTTTGATGATCCTCTTAAACAAAAAGCCGCTCTATCTTCTTAAGGCTGCCTGATTGAATCTCCTTTTCTGTCTGTACTTTTCCTCTTTTTAAACATATTTATTTTTCGGAGTCTCTGTCTGTCTCTCTCTGCCTGTCTCCCTCCCTTCTGTCTAAGGGAAAGATAAAGAGGTTTGTGTGGCTGTGAGCAGATTGACTTGAAGATAGAGGCTGGAAGGAGATCTCTTCCACCTCCTCATTCTGCTCTTTCTCTCTTGCTCTCACCCTGATGAATAGACAAACAGTCTCCCACATACTCTCACAGTTTATCAAACACACACCCACATAGAACCAGGTCTTCATGCAAACACATATGTGTGCTCTGACTAGAGAGAACAACACACACTCAATCTAAGTGTCCTTGGGCCAACAAAGTATACACTGTCACACTCAAATACAAACATACCCCCTCAAACACGCACATACATATACGCATACAAACACACAGGTGCATCCACATGTAAATAGAAGGAGCACATGGGTCATTGATGCGTTCAAACTGGTCCTGTTTTCCACTCATAGTGTACCTAATACAAACCATTTCCCTGTATAAAAGTATACTTCATTTACGAAATGGACTCTTAAGACACCACATCTGAATCACAGCATAACACCGAGCTTGGAGAAGTTTTCCATTGCGCACACATTTTTCAGTCTAACAGCAGCTGACTAAACATCTTATATGCCGAAAATATGTTTCTAAAAATCCGTTCAATTAATGAGAATTTACAATGTACAGTATGGCCATAAATGTTATCATCTTTATTGTCTGTACATGCACCATTGTGTACAATCTTTATCTGAGGAAAGCTTGAAAATGATTCTCCAGCCTTTCCAAACCCATGACTACAATAGTAAATAAACATCTTAATTGTGTATTAAAATACATTATTGATAAATGAAAATGAATGTTTGTAAATTAATCTATCAATTTACTTTTTATACGTGGTTAAAATCAACTTTAAACTGTCGAAATGTAAATTTACATGAGGGAAAACACGGGAAGGTTGTGCTCTTATCAGCAGCACCCCCCCCCCCCCCATCCCCCCCACCCCCCTTCAAAAACATGCGTGCATCCGCTCTCTGCTTTTGCATTCTTCGCATCAAATCAAATTCCTTTTGCTCTCTGCACTTGTCCTTTATCTCCAGAATGTGCTTTTAGAGCAGCACAAACATGTCACAATGAGGACACTGTGAGGAGTTTCACGCAGAGTGAAACCAGCTTTTTGGTCAAATCATTTGCATTTCTGCTTTTGCCTCTCATGGCTGAGCTCGAGCTTATCAAAAGTCTGTCTTATCTCTTTGTTTGTTTTTCACCAATGTAGGCTTTTCCTGGAAAACAGGCCACTACGCATGTGTAAGCTTAGATCATGCTTTGGCGGCGTAAGCCCAGATCAAGGCGATCTCAAATTGAGTGATGCTTGATAAGTGGGCAAGAGAGTGGCCCCAGTTGATGCTGCCAGGGTGGTCTCATACTGTGCTCTGGCAAGCCAGACATGGCTGACAGGAAGCCAGGTCTGTGGTTGTCATCTCAGAGCGACAAGACGACTTCCCAGGCTCACAAAACACAAAAAACCCTCTCTACCCCTCTAGAAGCAGCTCAGTCCATCACCAGGCACACCAGTGACTGACAACCCCAGTACTAAGAAGGAGGTCAAAGCTAGCTGAAGCTGTAACTGTTCTAAATAGGCAAGCCACTGGTAGTATGAGCAGCTTATTGATGGAGGAGCTGTACCAAAGCTTTAGCCTAAAATCTAATAGTTGAGTTTTAGCCAACAGAGTATTAATTGTTGCCATGTAATAATGATATAATAGTAAACCATGTTAGTCTGGATAAAGATGAAGTGCTGAGGGGAACACAGGTTAGTGTCAATGTTTGGGGCGCGGTACAAAATCGACCTCAAACAGTTGACCAGTAATTTTATCAGAATGGCATTACAAAGTTTTGACAGGATAAAAAGAGAAGCCATCCTTTGTATTATTTTTCATGGTACATTTTGTGTTGCTTTGCACTGCTGGCTTGCCTACAGTTGTTTCCTGGCCCATGGCCATTTGCACTAAGATAACTGCCTGCTTGCAAGCCTAATGTCATGGAGACAACAAGGGAATGAAAAGAAACATGCCTAGACAATGAGTAGCAAAAGTACACATCCCAACAGATGTGATGGAGAAAAAGCGGAAACAGGGCTCACACTACTGGGACTTTCTGTAACACTGATCTTACTGGCTTATTACAAGTACAGCAGACCTCTTTGAGGAATGTTGCTTTCTCATTTAGGGTAAAACACCCCCGGAGTTAAGGGGTATCAATATCACAGGAGAGATATATTCCTCTTTTGTCTGCATTTGCTGCAGTGAGGTGATGGTGAGCGTGCTGGTCCGTGGGCCAGCTGGGACACATCTCAGTTCACCCGTGCGCGCACACACACACACACACACACACACACACACACACACACAGACACAGACACAGACACATGCACACACTGAAGCTTGCTCTACGCTGCTCACTATCTTTCAACAACAAGCTGAGCAGGGACCAGACGGAAAGAGGTCCTATTTGTGCAGGAAGATAAATACACTTCTGCACCCAGTCCTGTCCCCTCCAGATTAGAGAAACACAATAATGAGCAGCACTGGTGGAAGGTCAGAAGAAAGCAAGGGTAACGGATAGAGTAACAGCTTACTACCAAAACACACACACACCTGCACACATACATGCAGGAGTAATCACAGACACACATGCTTGTATCTTTAATTACCAGAACTTAATATTTAACAATTGTCCAAATCAGTGACAATATTTTGTCCCTTGTTCTCAAATCACCTTTATTGTCATTGCACATGTATACAATGACATTTCTGTATTGTGCATGTGATTTTAACCATTCAGGTGTGTTATTTGTGAAGTTAAAGTATGTCCTGTATGAATATGAATGAATCCTCTGTGGGGATTTACTATCTTTTGCTATCTTTCCCAAAATCATCCTCTCTGGAAAAGCTCCAGGATTTACAACTTGATGGCGTCACAGTTTTTAGAAACACAAACAGCACGCAAGAGTCACTGTATGAGTCTGTGTGTGTGCGTATGTGTAAAGTATCTGGCCATCTTAAAGTGGGATGATGGTGAATTAAAATGTATCCACATAATGTAAATATTCAGGAATGCGTGTGTCAAGTTGTTTACAAGTGTGAGTCAGCAGTGTCATAATCTTTTATCAGCTCCTCCTCTGTTCAGGATGGTACTCAATCACAGACCACAGAATTAGGCAATTCATCTCCACTCTGCTATGAATGCATGTTTTCTCTAACCCCGCTGAAACGAACCTCTGCCTCAAAGTAGGAGACACCTTCACTGTTGACGAAAACATGATTTTCTCCTGGTCCACTTCCAAACACTGCTTACAAGCCATTCCATTTTGTTTAAAGTCTTTTCATGTTAAGACACACATCAATCCACACCTACAACATACCTGAGGAAACAACCCTTCTCTCAGGATATGTACTGTGTGTGTGGGGTGAACATGGCCGGACACGTCCCTTAAACACACCGGGAGGCGCCCAGCAGGAGTGCCGGCAGCCCCTCTTTTCAACACTTCTGCACGCTGCACACAAACACAGTTGCCCTTCCCATGGTCCTTTTGTTCCCTATCGTTTTGTTGAAGTTCCTGTCATGGACACTGTCAGCCAACTCTGGACATTTATACGCACTTCAACGTATGATATGTTTTCAGGAATACATTGCACTGCTCGTGCTTAAATCACTGTGCACACAACCTTCTGAAACTAGCCATCTAACAACAGACGCAGGAAAACATGCATATGCTTGCCAACACAGAATTATAGCAAATGCACTTTACAGAAATACAGACAATTACCCAAAGAATAACACACCCAAGCACTGGCAAGCATCTAGACATGGGAAGAAATCGCATTCCATTCCTTATGAAATGCTCTGAAAGTCACTTCAGTGAAGACAAATAGAGTTGGAAGAGGTAAGTTTTAGTTTATGTATGTTTTAACAAAGGTTGTTCATGTACTACTTTGAGAAGAAATGGGTAAACACAGTTTTGTAAGTAGCATGCCAGTCTCAGTTTCTTGTGTTGGAACAACAAAGTTTATCACCATAATATGACCTTAAAAAACAGCCAAAAGACGGCTGTTACTGCTTTCAAATCACGACCTAATTCAACATGCTCAAATCTACAGATACATTCGAGCCAGTACTGAAACTGGTGCATGATGAGATTGAAGCAGTGGCCTGGGGACTATAGTAAATGAATGCCAGAGAGTGAGTCTGCAGTGAAAGGTTATCTCCTGTACTGTCCTTCAGTGTCATGCTGCTTCCTGTGAATCTACCTGACACCTTGGTGAGGAGACGCTGCAATGAAGAAGCACCCACAGCTACAAAGGAATAACTGATGAGCAGATTTCATGCCCAAATTAATGTAATAAATCTATTCTCCAAGCAGCAAATTCTAAACACCACTGACTTCCATGCACCAAAGCACCGCTAACCAGACACAAAAAGCACACACACACCATCACAAATGAAGACATGTAGCATACACTACAATACGCTTTGATACTACCTTACTATTTGGAAATCCACTAGTAATTGAGTGATAGTTACCTTTACTAATTCTGCCAACTTTACAATTGATTGGACATTTTCCTTCCACCTTCCAGCTATAACATGTTGCTTTTGTGTGGTTTTTCCAGACATTACACCCGAAATTATGAAAACCCGCATATTGCTCAAGTTTGAACTCATGTCCTCTGCTGACATTGGCAACAAGACAATGCACCTATTTTTCTAAATATTTATGCTGCACTATAAAAAATGAAAACGGGGTTGACATTGAAGACATTAAGCTGTTTACACAAACCTTTGATATTCTGAGATTGAGGATTGCTGTTGTCACCCATAAACCAGTTTATGGAAAATTATGGAATGTGTTTTCTGTGGTGCTACGCCCACAGCTAGAAAGATCTACAAGTAAAATAACATGGAAATGTGTGCCCGCCAGCTTCACACTCCTCTTTTGGACTCAGCAATAGTAGGTTACTTCTACAACATGCCAAAACAATGTTGATCTCATCAGTAATTTGTGTGATCTTGACAGTCCTGACAACAAGGCTGGTGTTACGGGCAATTATACTGTTCATATGAAGTATCTATCAACTCTGAATCTAACCCTGTTTGCAGAGACAACAAGTACCAGAAGTGGGTAGAAAAATATTTTACATGCCACAGTAACCAGTTTAATATTGGAGGGAGCCAAGCAGCTTTATAAGATTTCAGATCATTGAAAAATAAGCTTACCTGGGTTATGCCATTTACATGCATTGATCCAGAGCTGGATTACTAAACTAAACAGGGTTAAAAATCGAGCCGTCAATATGTGTAAACAAAGCCAAATGCATATGAAACGAGGCTAATGGCCCTGAAACTAATTATTGGCAGCTTTTTTCTCCAGAGAATTAGCCAATCTGTTGGCCACATATATGTAGTACAAATTAAGGGCAGACAACTACATACTTTTTATGCCAAAACAGATGGACAATAATGTTTTATTAATGGTGGTGAATGATTGATTTGTTTTCTGTTCTGTTGTTGTTTTCTGGTTGCAAAATGACAAATTCATGTGGTCTTTTTCCTGCTAAATACAGTGCAAGACAAAGAGACCTTATTGTCTGTACACCTACATGCGTTCAGTACAGTACAGTGTATGTTTAGACTTTGTGCATTCTTTTTTACTCTGGCATCTAATTTCTTGTTTATTGCTGTTACTATTTGTAACTTTAAAGGGTTAATTTTGTCGACAACCTTTCAGGCTGTGCACAGAAAAAAACATTTTAAATATTTAATTACATGCACTGGCTACAGCCTGTGAAGGAAGAGTATTGCAGCCCAAGATAGCTGCAAATTACTGAATGATTCAAAAGGCAGGGTAAACTGCCTTCACAAAGCAGAAGGATTACGCAGAAGTCGTAAAGAGCAGGCCAATATAAACACATGAAACAGTGGTAAAATTAACAGGCCATATTATAAAGCAGGTTTGTGTCCTGAGTTTTTGTGTTTTTCATTTCATTGCAGATTTTGTGTTTTTTGTCATTTTGTCTCCAGGGATATTTTGGCATGTGCCTTCTGTTCAATGATTGATTAATTTTGCTTTAAATAAGAAAAAAAACTGTATTCAGCACACCATGTTTGTAAGGTTTGTAAGGAGTTATTACCAGGCATATTTTTTACCTCGGTCCAACACTGTACATGATTGATTCTCCCTGAGGGACACCATTACAGTTAGTTTAGTCAAAAGAACACATCCGCTTACAGCAGACTACAGTATTAACAGCATACTAACACTAGAAAGATGGCTTCCTTTTGCGAACAAAGTAAAATCCAAATGGCGAAAGTGACTTTCACAGTTGTTATCTTGTACATATCTCCCGGACTGTGCAGTGACTGTGGGCTTTTGAGTGTTTTTGACACAGCTCCAGCCGCAGGGGCACGGAGTCTAACAACTGCTGTGACATTCCCAACGGACTCATCCCTTTCAACTTTTCGGTGTTTCTCCTGCTTCCTGATCCTGATCATATACTGCCTCATTGTGGTGAAGGCAACATTCTTCAATGGGTTGAAAAATTCAGAGCCCTAATAATTGGAAAAGCAGAAAAGCAGGATGTAAAATGCAACAACAGAGGCTAAAACCAAAATATTGCAATGTATTTTGTTAGAATGCTGTTTTGTTTAATATGACATTTACTGTATATTCTTCTTTTTCATCTCAGATTACAGTTATAGTAGTATAGATACTTAAGTCTGGTTGTTACTGAACAGCTGCTTGCTGCTGGGCAGTAACAGTAGCCTATATTGATCCAAATGGACACAGTGAAAATAACACAACTTTATAAAGGATTCATAATCAATGTTTAAGTTATTTCAGTTCTGCAACTAGCAAAACATCTCTACCATTACAGTGTTAGTTCACTGCGATTGCAAGTTTAATGCAAGTGAAACTTTGACTCTGTGTTTTATGTTCATCTTACTGCAGATTATCTGATGTTGAGATATATGGAATGAATGCCAGATGTAAATAAAGTCTGATGCTCTAGATATTATTATAAATAACCAAGTCTTTTGGGAAATGTTACTTCTTGTGACATCTCATAGCGGTAATCAAATGTCCAAACAACCATCCAACAATGAAGCTGGACACAACAATAATCATTTCACAAATACATGAGATCATAGTAACATGGCAATATAATTCATTTAAGATGTTTGCATGACCCCTGTCTAAATCTAAGTGCTTTTATAATCATATCAAGGCAGACTCTTATGGTCTGAATATAAATAGCCACTGACTACTCTCCTATTATAGTCCTACTATTCATCATTACTTTGAGATAAGACATATTCTTCATTCAGACCTAGTGGTTGTAGCCGTGGAATCACACACAAATACCACATGTTAATCTCATGGTTTAATGCTAATAGTATAAGACAAATGCAAATCTAATGCTACCAACAAACCTGTAAGGCATAGATCTGTGTCTTCTCTGAAAAATAGTAAAATTCTGTTCTAAATAGTTTTGCTGTTCTGAAAGCAGCTTTTATCCCATTTTATGAATTCAAGCCCGAGATTAATGGAGATTATTGGTTGTGACATTATGTACTAACTGTAAGACTAATCTGCATCCACACCACCAGAAGCTGACCCAATCCTGCTCCTCTGTCTGATGTCTGAGTTCAGCCAGCTGTTTGCAAGCTGCAGTGTTGCAGCAGTACTGTAAGTGATACATAATGATTTAAAAAAAGAGGTACGTTTTATACATAAAACACCTGTAATCACACAAAGAAAATGGTGAGTTTCTAGTAATGCCAATGTACAACTTGCAGATGAACCAACATATCCACCACTTAATGATGGTACATGTTATTCATAATCGTACCTTTCCCTCTTTACTGAAACTATTGTACCTACAAAAATAATAAGAAACAATTATTTATTACAGAATTGACATATACGGAAATATTATTATTGATTATTAATACAACAAAATAATACTTTGCACAGTGCACATTTTGCCACTCATGTCAGATGTACAGATTTTTCCAAATCAGGTTTTAACTATGAAAACAAACAATATGCCACCTTTTTGACCATTTTGCTGTCTGGGCAACCTCCTCAGTGTCAAGGTTCACCAAATATTTTAAATTCTTTAAAAATCTCACTGAAGAAGTTTGCAGTTATGTGGAGCATCTGCTTAATTTGATATAAAATTACAAACTTTAAACTGCAGGGCATTGCAGACTTGTTTTTATAGTTCTTATCCAGCTGAACTTTGAGTAAGCCCATTATTCTCCATGAGCCCAGACATAATTCTGTATTACAGCATGGAAATTTATAATCATCCAAAGCATTGCTTTGGTGTGTGTGAAATCAAAGGGCATGTTAAACAGACACTCAAAACTGTGGAAAATATCTGTCACAGTAGAGTGGTTAAACCACGCATGTAGAACTAAACTCATGTTAAACCACTTCTAATGACTGGTAGTACTTTAGTTTTGTAGTGCAGCACATTAGAGTAGAATTAGGAATTGATAACAACTTAGTTTTGTGTCATGTCCAGAGCTTTCACAAAGAAACAGCGCTGCAGCCCATCAAAGAGAGTCCATCAGAAGTGTGTGTGGGGGGGGGGGGGGGGGGTTTTTGGTTTAAGAGTATGTACAGTAAAATCCAACATTTCTGGCTTATTGTGATCTGTAAAAACACAACTTCTTTGTCACTCTCTTATTTTTAGTAAGCCTTTTACCAGTGTAATCCTGAAAATCTCCATGCACACAATTCCTGCTGTTGCAATTCCTCTAGCTTAATCTAAACTTTTGAGCAAAATGAGTACAGTAAAAAAAAACATTAGCATCATTTTCTCAAATTTGGACACTGGCAGAATTATTGTGATACCTTGTCACCCTGTCGTGCTCATGGTCGCATCTGTGATGTTATCACATTCTGGACATATTCAAGTTCTGCTAGTGTGAAATGTCAGACTGCTTAGACCTCTTTCGGGGGAGACATTTTGTGTAACTAATAACCTTAATAATAGCTGCATTCCATTTAGGTGAGCATTTCCCCTGATATTGTGTGGGTTGGTTTATACTGGAACATGAGAGCATCCATTGTGCTTGTTTTGGTATGACGAGTCAAACTTGTTGAGAAAGGTCTACTCTCACCCAAAATCAAGATGGATATTACATCAGGTAATGTGGGATGCCAGAGAGTCTTCATCACAACACATAGTTAATTCAACTGGTAGACATCAAATACAGGCATTTGATTGGCAATGAGTTTGAAAATACCTGCCTCCAGAAATAGCAAGTGTAGTTAGTTCTCTCTTTAAGCACAAACTAGTCTGTCTCTCAGTGTCAAGTAAAACTACAGCCCACTTTCTCTAAGACATTTTATAAATAACTAATGTGCCGTCAATTCTTTAGTCAACTGTAAATTTAACAAGACTGCTATATTATGATACCTGTCACAAAGATGACATGTTTGTCCTAATTTAATATGTTGCTAATGGCTATCAATCTTTGAACAACCAAGGATTTGATGCAAAATTCACATCACTGGTCCATTTTACTGCTCCCGTAGCACAAGGCTGCTGTTCTTACCAAAAAAAGTTCAATTAACTGAATATAGGCCTACACCAGCTGCCCAGCACCAAACAGCCGACAGACAATGTTAGCAACTAACTAGCTACTGAAGAACCACCTAGAAAGCGCAAAACCCAGAAACTGTATTGGTTGAGACCAATACAAAGAACAATGAATATTGGACTTAGATTCATAAGGTAGGCAGAAAACACAACTCCAACTGTGTTTGTGCAAATTATAAGACAACAACTAACGCATATCTAAAAGTTCTAATTCTTTAGTTCTAATAGGTCTTTACCCTGATTTTTGCAGGGCTGTATTAAATAAACAGCAGTAGCAGATGCTGCACACCTAGCTAAGCACAATGGGACTGTGTAGGATCTGCACTTATGTAATATGTATTTATTTACATACAAAATGGTGCACAATAAGCATGCTACAGCAAAAATACTATCATATCAAAATTAGTTTGAGGATTAAATATTAAGACAAATAATTAACTGAGTGGGTTTTAAGTTCAGTTAAGAAAATATGATGCAGAAAATGTCTGACCTTTTAGATGGATAATGTGTATAAAGCCCAGACTGATGCAATTTGAAAGGACTGCTGAATTTAAAGCTCTTCAAAGTAAATGCTGAGAAGACCAGTTTTGTAGCAGAATATATTTAAATTCATCATCCCTGTATTAGTCATCTAACCTCAACAAACATGTATCATTCTTAAGAGCTTCACCGTCAGTTCTTCACAGATTAAATAAATCATCTGACGCAGTAGTGAACAAGACAAAATATTGGCTTACACAACACTACTACCAAACAAATCTGTGGCAATAATGTCTCTGCAAGGAAGGAATTAATTTAGCTACAAATCTTCTTTCATCTCATAACAGTTATTTCTGAACAAGGAAAAATAGAGTTGATTATTTGAATCGTTGCAAGTTCAACACACTGAATTTAAGACTATGAAAAGACAGGCAGTTTTTTTCCCCACACATGTTGTAGCATAACACCAAGCAGCAACAATCACAAACACCACCTGATAAAATCCCACAGATTTGATATTTTTAAGGGGTATTAAAGTCCAGTGACTGAAAGGTTCCAGGCACAACACTTCACAAACTCTCATCACACATCTGCTTTTTAACAGCTGTGCTCTGCAAACAGGTATCAACCATGACCTGAATCAGCAAACCTCAACTCTATCATGAAAACTGGTCTGTCACTGTAGAATTGTCACTTTTGTAGACACAATAGATAGACATCCAATATGCTCACTCTGCCATAATGATAGCTTGTAAAAATGATGTCTTTAAAATGTGTACTACAAATCTGAGTAATTGTGAGAAAGTGACGAATAGGAGAGGAAAATTAGGGGCCAATTATTGAAAATGGCCATGTCCTTTTCATACATCTTATAAATATGCGTCAAGCTTTCTTGTCGGAGTAGAGTAGCCGAGCAAGGATTCAGCAGTGCAGAAAGCCTAAATGACCCAGCGAACACAGAGACACAAACATACAGCATAGCTTTAGTCGAAAACAAACCCATGCTTCCAGCTGGTCAATCTCATTAGCCTGTACCTCTGCCCTGAGCAAAATACAGTGAATGAGCACCTTTGTCATAATAAACAACTCTTTGCTAAATTACCCTTGAATGTGCTACTAGGGGATAATGACCAACCTGTAGATGCTTGTTGATTCATACTGCCGCCAGACAAACTTGTGGGTATAAGAGCAGAACCCAGTAGCCATCAGCAGCTGTCATTCATGTTCTATGTCTAGCTCTTCACAGAAAGATGCATAGCTCGGGGCAAAATTCTGCCTGTCTACCACCTCAATGCAGCAGCTGCGACCTGCATACAGTGGGACTTCACAGTGACGGATTAGTGGTGATGAGTGTCCATTCACAACAGCATTGTTACATAAATTTACTTCTGAGAAATAAATGGGCTTAATGAGCAATGAATAAATAAACACAATAGTAAGAATGATTTGATCACTTGTGTTAATTACAAGTATGAAGGCGGTTTTAGGGTTACTCCTCAACTCAGATGACCTTTCTTCTTCTTTTTTTTGTGTGTGTGTATGTGTTGCACTGATTTGTACTGTATTTTACTGATACAATGCTCTCATCAGTCTGCATACACCCACACACATTCACACACAAATTGCAATTATGTAGGTCTCCTCCATGGGGTCTATGGATAAGGACAAAAAGCCAGGGCCCTCACTTACCTCATTTGTTTCTTTATACAGACTTTTGATTTAAACTAAGAGAGCAATGAAGGAGAAAAACACTATTGTTATGCTAAACAGTAAAAGCTAAAAAGCAGACATACTTAAAATTACAGTTCTAAGTCTAGCAATGTCTGACTCATAACATAGGCACATGGTCAATAAAGTTTGGAGGCCGAAGATAATCATCATATGCTAACTGCTAACAGTCTCCTGTCATAGAAAATGACTCTGGATTAGATATAATTTGGACAAATAGACAATAATGTGCATGTAGAGGTGTTGGCCTCCTGGTTCAGCCTACTGACAAATATTCAACAAGCTAAAAAGAAGTGTAAAAACAAAGGAATTCATTTCAGGTGGCTGCAGTTATAATGCATATGATCCACTGTGAATTGCCTTATTCTGTGACAGAAATTGGTCAGTGACTTTTCACAAAGCAGTACTGGATTTCCAGGAAATTGTTTCTGTCATGTGTTAACAGTAAGACACAGTACTTGATTAAGATGTCCTTTACTATACTTTTCTTGTGCAGTAATGGTAGAGACATGTGTTCTGCTTGAGGGACATATTTGATAACTTAACATGAGCCTGTGTTGCATATCTCTTTTGTACAATTTATCAGAAGAACAGTATTTCTTTGTGTTTTCGTTCCTTCTTTGGGAACCCAACGCTCCCAGCTGACTGAGTCCTGAGGAAAGGGTGCAGGTGGTAAGCACTGCATGTAGCCTGTTATTGTCACTGTGAGAGCTGTACAGAATGTACATTCAGTCCCCTGGTTCACACACTTGGGAGCTTGTGTGACTCTGCACCAGGGGGATTCAAGGTAGGTTTGGGATGTGTGCTAATTGGACCTGGAATCAATGTTTGGGCCCAGACAAAGCTGCTTATGTAGTAGTTCAATGTTTAAGGTCAAGACATAAGAGCCCATGATATAGATGCACTGATACGCTGTTATTGAACTTAGTATGAGAGGAAAAGGCAGTCAACACAACATAGCTGATCTTGAGTCCCTGCTGATTGAAGGAGGGGGCTCAAAGGTACAAGATAATATCAAGGGACTGACTCTTTATCTGTCTGTATGAAATTATGAAAATTGCATGATTGGGGAGAAGGCAGGGTCAGAAAAGAAACAGTGATGAGATGAATTACACTGAGTAAGAAGCCCCTCAATTACAATGGCCCATCAGAGCAACACTGGTTATGGTGTTGGGTACTTTGAACTGAATAAAAGAGATCTACAGAGGGTCAGGAAGCGGGCGTGGCAACTCTCTCAGGTAATACAGTGAGGTGGCCGTGCCAGTTAGATCACGTCACTGACAAGCTTTTCGAGGTGGCAGAAGAATTGACGGGGGATGTTTGGACTGTTCAATGAACTCAAGAGGTGATAAGGCCCATTTTGTGTTACCTCTCTAATGGGATGATGAGTTTAAAAGTCAGAGTGAGCGTGGTAAAATCAAGAACAGAGGGGAGCATGTGTGTCTCATGAGTACAGACTAAGAGGATTTAAGAAGGCGGCGGTAGAGGGCACACATCATGTTCTAGGCCACTACACTTGAGTGTAAGTACAAATGTATGTTTTAGACATTTTTATCATGTGTGAGACATATGCTCTAATTGTACTACTAATAAAAGTATGGAGGATGAGCTGCCTCACATTCTGAAGTTATGTTGCAGGCTGACCAGCATGGGACATTACCTGTAGACATAAGAAAAGGAGTGGCTCGGTGACAAGAACTGAGAGGTGTTTAAGATCCAGTTACAAGACACTGACACTACTTTATAATTAAAGTGGCAGAGTCTTATTTTCCCCTGGAAGAAAGACATTGACAAGAGGCTCTAGCAAACCTGAAAACAGAATGCCCCATGAAATCTGTCACTAAACAACGCACAATTTTAAACACAAATCTGTGTCTGTGCATACACGTACACAAGCACAACAATGGATGTACTTGTGTGTACACTGCATCAACACCAGTGCAACAGTTTGCTGCAATGTTCTTAATCAATCACTTCCATAGCCTAAATAAAATGATCAGCCTTGATTTTCATCTTACATTAAGCCATGTGGGAGGGAGAGAGAGTGAGTGAGAGAGAGAGAGAGAAAGAAGCCATTGTCCATTGACACAATATATATACACTTGAATATCATCAGTGGCAATATATATATATACTAAAAACTAAATAGTCTTATTACAAATAAAATGTCCCTGGTGTGACTTTAAAATTACTCTCTAAGGGCGACATCTACTGACCAAAGTCCATTTATGAACTAGTTGTGCAACAATCTAAAAAATAGAAAACCCTAAAGTTGATCATTTGATATTTTTAAAATCCACATGACTCCAGTTTAGGACTATAGCACACACTGCTAGCCCTCTGCTTGCACTGAAAATGCACGTGAGCATACAAGACTTGGGACTACGATAGATTATGCTAAAGTGTGGGGTATTAAAGCATTAAAGCAGGGCATGAGCCTAAATATAGCCTGGGAACCAATTTGCTTAGGGCAGCGTGATTTTCCACACGTGATACCGGTGATACGGGCCGCTGTCCCTGGTCCTGAAATTGGATCCAATGGGTCCATGGAATGCATGTGCTCGATGTTCATATAACAAGCGGCCACACATATTGGAAAACAGAAATCTGCATATGAAGGCTAGGGAGTAAAAGATGCATTAGACGGTGCCTAAAACGTTTAAAGTAGAATGCGGGTTTGCAGGATGCAGATAGTTCGATACACACAAACTGCAATTCCTCACAAGCAACAGTGCGAGGCGCATGTCTGATGCAGTTGAGGGGAAAGAGAATGGGAGAGAGAAAGAGAGTTTGATTGATCATGTGGGCTATGGGAGCCTGCGAGAGTTGTCGAAAATTGCTGCATAGACGCCCCTTAGGCACCTATCTGGTACCCACTGACTCCAAACCATGCTGTGGCCATAATAACCACAATTCAACAGAGTGCCTGTTACCAAAAGCCCTAAGCCAGGGGCTGTTAACAACCCCGTGCATTCTTCCGGGTTGGACTTCACCGGTAATCCACAATACATTAACTTACCGCAGTCCTCACACAAGATCTTCCCAACATCCTTTTTTAGGTTCTTTGCACTCGTGTCCAGAGGCGCAAACGATGCCTTGAAAACCAAGGGCTCGTCAGTGGGGTCCATGAAAAAAATGTACTTGTGGTTTTTCTTCACTTTGGTGCACGGAGCCTCGGATCCAAATTCCCCCACAGTGACGAGCTGTTCTCGCTCCAGACCCCCGCTGTTCAGGGGCCAAACATCCAGCACTTTGACATTCACACGGTACGGCTCCGCGGAGACGTTCACAGGCGTAGACTGCACCTTGCCCTCGATCACCACGGCGGATTTGTAAGCCTGGTCCTGCAGGGAATTCAAACTCGGGGAGTAGCAGGCGAATGAGACCCCGATGACCAGCATGGATAAATGTACTGAATCAAGCCTCATGCCGCCTGCTTTGGCTCGGTGGTCGCTGGTCGCGATGCGGCAGGGCTCTCTCGGCTGCGGGGCGATGGCGATGGAGCTGGGTTGAATGAAGAGACAGCAAGTAGGCTCCAGTAGCACGGCAGCGCGGCAGACCTTGCATAAGTGTCCATGCCATCGGGATCCGCTGCTTTTTCGAGTGATTTCCAATGGGTAAACAGCAGCTTTGAAATGGGGAAACCGCGGGATGACGCTGGGTTTCAAATCCAGTCAGTGATTTCTGCTAATAATAAGGCATTGTAGATCGGCTGAGCAAAGGAATTGGCGGATTCTCCCTTCCAGAAGATGCCCACTATGCTGCCATAGTAGCTTTAACTGCAAGACGACGCCACTCTTATCTTTGCCCAAAAATTGCAGTGATGGGGTACCGCTATGATGGTTTCCTGTATCATCTGCAGCGGAGGGAAAAGACGCAAAATGCTGCAGTGAACCACAAGTTTGGTAGTCCGGTCGCAAAACATAAGCCGCGTTTCATTCCCCCCAAAAAAACCACAGAGCAATATTTCTGGTCGGCAGCTATAACGCTAATACGGCGCCTGCCACCGCGGCTGTCTCTCCGCCTCCCCCACTAGCCACAGACGGAGAGGAAATAATGCCGATTGCCAAGGGGCTCCGTCAACAAAAACGCAGGATCGGAGCACTGAGACACAGGCAACCGATGGACCGAAGGGTCGATCTCCTCACTCCCAAAACCCAGTTACTGTGTGTCAATCACTCCATGGTGTTTTATCAGCGGCGATCTCACGTTGTAAGGAAACAAGCGAAATCCTAAATCCATGATTGTCCCTCCTCAAAATCGCATCTTACTGGAACCAAGGCATTACTCCAAAAAAAATAAATAATAATAATTGAAATGGAACTAAATTACAAAAAGGCAGCCGCTTATGGTCCGGTGGGCCTAAAAAAAATCATATGGCTGCGATGACTAAGGCTGCGAAAGCATTTCAGATTCTTCAAGAGACTGTTTTGAATGAGTTTTGCGTCTCAACCCATTAAGTCATGCCCTGCATTCAGGTCACATTCGCTGCTCTGCCTCTAAAAAAAACTGATGTTGAAGCACCGCATTAAATCCATACAGCCAATACAGCTGCAATGTTGGGGTCCAAAGCAGAGAATAAACTATTGTATTCGCCTTATAAGGAAAAATGTGCTTCTCTGTGTTTTTTCAATTAGAATTTCATTTGCTCGTGAGAACGTGGAGCACTTTGACAAAGGATCACGCCTCACCAAGAAGCGTCGTGTATAACACAGGGATATTAACGCGTTTGATCATCTATCAATGGCAATGTTTAAGTCAAGTTCCGATTGTAATGGGTTTGTGTGGTTGAGCCTTTAATGGCAAATAGAATGCGGATACAGGATGTTGTACTGACAGTATTTACAAAGAGCGACATCTGCTGACCGCAGTGTATTTATGAGCAATTGGACACATACTTGCTGTAAATGCTGCTGTAAATCAAGTAGCATGGGTACTAACTTAGGAAAAGCATGTTACCAAATCTGGATTTTGTCCCAAAAAAAATAAGTTCGTTGTGGACTGAAATAATCAGTGGCTTATACAGTTTAGGGCAATACATGTTGAATTAGCCTATAAGGGTGCCCATGAGTCTCACAGCAAACACGTGTGTATTGTAAATGTATAAAAGCACACCTGCAGCACCACATTCCCTTATGTTTGCGGTCCTGCAGATATGGCACAGCCCTGGCTGCTCTCCTTGGTGCTGAAACTGCCCAAGGCCTAGAAATTAGACATAAAGAGTGCCCATGAAAGACACGGATATAAAATCACGTATTACTGTTTGAACCGAAGTCTTCTTTCCTGTAACAACAACTACCAGTGTGCTTTCCAAACAACACTCCAAACACAGAACGGACGCACGGGACGCGTGCGCGGGGGTAACACTCGCTCCCAGAAAGATGCAACCACGCTGTCGACCCCCACTTGTGCGTGTAACAGGGTGTTAGGAGCGACGCTCCCTTCATTTTTCAGACACTGCCCACCATTACAGTTGCAAAAACAAAACAAAAAAGGTTGCCCCTACCTGTTACCATACGAATGCAAAGCTGCAGTTCCTCAATAACACCGAGGGGAGGCGCACGTCCGCAATGTTCCCACAGTGCGTGTTGACATCAGAGGTGAAGCGTGCGGCGTTGAACTTGTGCGTGTGTCGCTCTCCGTGCCACGACTCGCCGTTTCTTGTCCATCTTGTGAAGCGAGCAGAAGCGGTCCGCGGTGCTGTTACAGAGGCCTCCGAGCGCCTTCACATGTGTCCTTTGCCTTGTCTCGTCTCCCGCTGCACGCCGTCGAGGCTCTAAGGCGCTCCTGCTGCAGACTGCGCGGTGTAAGGTAGGTTTACGGGATGTCGCCTGGCGGAACGGCCGCTTTATTTACATGTCATTCGGATGGTTAGTGTCCTGCAGCGTTTAAGTGTCAGAGCGCGCAGCCAGGCGCACGGCACTGCCTCGCGGAGTTCACAGAAGCATGACACACAGGACACCGCGTCCGATGTGAAACTATAACGGAGCTGCGTTTGGAGCGGCGCCGCAGCATTCCTGTGTCTGGATGTAGGGCAAAACTTTGTGAGGTGAGCACAGCGGCTGCCTTTTTGCAAACTGCGGCGACACCTTTTTGAGGCTGAAATCTGCGTTGGACGTGGCCTCGGCTCCGAACAGAGGAGCTATTCCTCATTCATATTCACGATTAAAAATTGCTCTGAAAAATAGGCCAAAGTACTGATGGATGATTCATTAAATTGACAGGTTGTTTGTGGTCCGTCGGAGGAGCTGATAAACCACGGCACTGCAGAGACAGGGTCTATATAGCCTGTAATTAGAGCGAGAGAGTGAGTAAAGTGAAGTAACAAGGTAAGTAAATTAGACAGAAATGTAACATGGCCCATGCAGATTTTGGATTAGAAAGTCGGATGAAAGTCTAGGCCTATTTTGGATTTTTTTTATGGGCAATTGAGACCCCAAGGGGAAAAGAGATATTGCATTTTACGCAGTAAGCATCTAATACCCAGACAAGACTTTGTCTGAGTATCAGCGTGATCAGTAAGGAATATATTATAGGAATATACACGTTTTGCATGCATCCAATCTCGTGTTAATCACCTATATCTAACTGGTTGAAGAAAACCCCCCCAAAGAAAGGGTTCTTCACAAAAGACTGACACAATAAGGTCAGCTGCAGCTTGGCTTTAACAATAGCAATATAAAGACATGGACGTAAAGAACTGAAAGCTTGGATTCAAATAAATTCAACGAGGCTGACCAAACGGCTCCATGCATTTATTTCTGCATAAATAGCCCATGTAGGCCTCCATCATAGAGTTACTCAAATGTCCATCTTTTTATTCTTTACTAGTTTGAGTTCATTTCTGCTCACGTGACTGTCGGTTTGTCTTATTAAGATCACAAATAATGTACTCACCGTTTTACTTCCCAAAGCATTAGCCTGCTGGAGTTTGTGTGAGAAGAGGTGGTGATGTGGAGCTGATCAGGAGGACGGGCGACCTTTGAGGGAGTGACATATTTAAATGACTTTAGATTACAAATCTAAACGTAGTTTAAAGTTAAATAAGAACGTGAAAAAAGAGAAAACCAGCTAAACCTCTTCAGACCGGTATACTCACCTCGCCTCACACGGCGGTAAGACAGCAGCTCAAATTTAACTCAGTAAGTTTGCAGAGTAGCTTTATTGTTTTGGCCCAAACGTTATTTCGTACAACTGATTTTCAATACATGTACTTGTATTTCTTAGCACGTTTATTACAGCGTTTTAGGGCTAATTACGATTATAATCTCAATAATTAATTAAAATATTTTCCCTTTCTAATACGATTTTTTAAATGATTTGGATCGACTTGGCCTAATAATTACGAGCATCAAACGGACATAATCAGTTCACCTTTGCCTTTCTTCATTGTTCTGACTCAATATCACAATCGTCTTATATTATATTATATTTATTATTATTATTTGATGTGCTCATTCACTTTAGGGTGATTTCAGTGTTGTACTCATTGAATTGTGGAAAGCTTTATTTACAAAATGTTATTTAGTATGTTATATGTATTTATACAAGTGCAAAGTAGCCTAATTTCGGACATATAAAACATTTTAAATAATGTGTATGTCTTAATATTTCACTGTGAGACAAAATCAAGAGTCTATAAATGTAAACATAGCGATTGGAACTCTTTATTTGGATTACTGAACTCCACTGAGGCCTACAGGCAGCCGTTAAGACGCCTACACTGAAAACATGTCCACGTTGAAAAGTATCTTAGTCTCTTGTTTATTCTTAACAATTCAGCCAGTGTGGTACATTTTCTTTCTTATTTTAATGTAGTAAAGTATAATAATATGCGCGTTGAAGCAATAGGGATCACGAACCCTGAAATAAACTAATCACAGATGAAATTAGGCCTACATAACTGGTCCATCTATCGCTAGTAGAATAATGGACTTCTTTTGAGCTAAATACTTTTTTGAGGATCAATGCTCCCCCTTTGAAGATGAATATTTGTGAGGTGAAAAACGAATATTGACTGAGCGAGTTGTGAAAGAGCGTCCAACTTAAACAGAGTTAAGCTGCTGGCCATCCTTTTTATTTCGACTTCGAGGAGTCCAGCTCGCATCAGTAAGGCTTATACGCACACAAATAGTCCTTAAGATATGTCGACCTAAAAAAGAGAGAAGCGGGATTTCAAATGAGATTCAGCATTTACAGGATAGCCATATAGGTGTGGCCCGAAACACAGCTGTTTCACAATGCTAGGCTAAAAATATGGGCCTACACGTGGAATTCTTATATATTAATGTAGACATTTTATTCGAGTTATTTCACATGCAAACAAATTGCTGGTTTAATGATAGCATAACACTCTGGCTTCATTCTTTCAGCAATTTTCAAAATTGAACAATAAACTTCTCGGTCCTTTTCTTTCAGCATGTGATTTGCCAGGAATGCACAAGAGGAGAAATACAAACACGCTCAGAAATGATGTGCGGAGATTCATAGCAAATTGGCAGAAACGAAAATAGGCTAAATTAAATAAAATAAAAAAAAAAATGGAATCTAGGTCTATGTGTAGATGCTTCAGTTGAAAGGTCTGCGCAGTCACATTTGTTTCCAGGTGGACAAGAAGGAAGATTAATTACTGTGGAGAAAGTATCGCCAGCATGCGCCCAATGCTGTGTGCCCATTGAGAGGTATGTGTCGATTGAGTACTTTTTTTAAAGCAGAAATAAATGCAGAACTACAACACTATAATTGCCATTTGAATTTCTCAAAATTTGAGACGAGATGTGTTCATCAGCTATGCAAACGTGGTAATCGCATTGGAAGTGAACCACTTCACCACCTCGTCGTCTAATATTAATATCCTTATAATTTAAACATGGGCATGCTTTGGTCTTTTCCTACAATGACAGTCTGCACTGTCGCATACAAATGTATAAATATGCTAAATAAGAGCACATCAAATTATGGGTATTATTTTAAGACCTATCCAACATCGATGTGGGGGGGGGGGGGGG
>JAVQJL010101534.1:0-18088 GCA_036024295.1 Nannoperca obscura | reverse complement strand
ACAATATTATTTCAGTTTTGTCTTTATTCAACTGAAGAAAGTTTTGGCTCATCCAATCATTGACCTGCTCAATGCACCTGATTAGTGATTCTATGGGGGTGTAATCATTGGTTGATACTTCTGTATATATCTGGGTATCATCTGCATAGTTATTACAAACACAATATCACTGCAAATTCACAGTTCATCTGGAAAAATGTACCTGTTACTGAGCTTCTCAAAAATCTTTTCTTGTTTACCAGCCCAGTTTGTTTTGTTTTGAGTCTGAAATGCATTCTGCACATAATCTTTTGTATTGCGTTCTGGTGGAAATGAACACTGCATAGAAATGCCCTTTTTCTTCCTTGGAATACGTTGCTTGGATTTTTAATGGTGAAAAATCCAGCCCGGCTTCTTCTGTAATAGCCCCAGCTTTGTTTAATACTCCACAGAGGTCAGCTGTCATTCTCTCGGCTCTTAACTTGCTGATTAATGACCTGTCATTGAGTATTCCTCTCTGTGACAAAATGATTCCCAGCTGTTGAAAACCAACAGATATTGATGGCATTTCTGGGAGCTTACACCACCTAACAACACCTGCTAGGTTATAAATACACATATTTTGAGTTCCCTGTAGCTTTGAAATACTCAGAAAATGAAGTTAAGGAAAAGAGAGAGTTAGGACTTCACTGAACATCCAGGCACAATTTAAGTTTTAAGGTGTCTTGTATTGACAACTCTAACTAATTCCATGTTTTATGTATTTATGCTAGTGAGATTCAGGTTGATCAGTTACGCTGTTTATCATACCACTCACAAAATAATTTTCTCTTAGATGTATGTAGTCATTAGTTATTTATTGCTCAGTCGCATGAACAACACTTTAAACTCCATAAATAAACAGCTGATTAGAATATAAATATGGATAGAATTGTAGCTGATTTATTTTAGGCAGGAGCTTTACTCCATCTCTCTCTCTTCCTCTCTCTGACATCCTCCTCCCAACTGCAGAAAAATGCCAAAATCTGCATTTAAATCGAAAGCTATTCATCAGCATTTGTTGGATTATTCAATTAATTTGCCTTCTGTTTTTCCGACCACACCAATCAGCAGCTATGCCATGCAGTGGAATTGTTTATCGCTGATGATGCGCCCGTTGGTGGGACAGTGACATGTGTGTGTGAGGTGGCAGAGCAGAGGTGGGAAGGTGGAGATGAAAAGTGAATAAACTTGAGATCTATGCAGCAGGGAGGAGCGAACAATGCAAAGAGGGTACGACGGAGAAGAAAAGTCCCCTCATTAGCGGTGGTGAGCGGAGACAAAGGTCAACTGATCTGTGGACTGCATGTCACCAACTCAATATAGAGGCATCTGTCACATCCACGCATGCACACACAGTCTGAAGCCTCTATCTGTAACAGTCCAGTTGCAAAGACCAGAGTAAAGCAGTATGCCAAGTTAGTTAGGACAGTAAAGCTGTCTTTAAGCATTTGATATGGAAGTACACGGCTGGGAAAATTGTAATATAAATTGTAGCGTAGTGGTGATTAATCATTATGTTTGCCATCACGTTACTTGTCATGGCGATCACACTTACACAAAAGAAACCGCTCATCAAATGGAAATGAGAAAGCAGAGAGCTTTTCCATGTAGAAAAAAAACTACTTCTATTGGCAAGAATATAATAAATCATGCTTCTAAAAGCAGATGATTTTACTTTTAACATTTAATCTTGTCAAATTACAGCAACAAAATTCAAAAATTAGATTGAATTAATACAATAAATGTTTGTTATATTGACGTGAGAGAGATGTGGATGCAAAAACAAAAGGAAAGGATACCGTGTTTTTTGACTCACTGCTATTAAATTAAAGTGGGCAGAGTGTAAAAATAGATTTTATAAAATCAAGAATAAATGAGGAAATATGAAATGCAGAGGCAAAGCTCATTTCAGGGTCAGGAAATGTTCTTATCTTTGCATTGGCAGGAGAACACAGGCCTCATTGCTTTCAGCTTTCTTGTCTTTCATATGTTTTTGTCTCACTGTCTGAGGGCGTGGGTGTGCACCTTTACTCTGACCCTGTCTGCTTTGGGAAGGGAGCATGATTGTCATTCAGGCAGCATGCAGCTCCTTAGTTGAATGAGGTCACTATAAAGCCCCGCCCTGCATCTCAAGTCAGAAAGCATCGATTTCCTTTAATTGGACAGACAAAGGAAAAGAGGGGATGGATGGGATAGCACTCCTCTCCATTGTTGAGGTATGTCCTTAGATCTTGTGTGCAAGTTTGTCTCGTTAGTTCTAATTCTTGATCTTGGGGAAACAAATAGACGTTTTCTTCCATCTCTGTCTGTTTTTGGTGAGGTTGGTGTCACTCTGTAGAAGTAACTTTTAGTTACTAGTTATTAGTATTTATCTTAACCTCACGTTGCATTTGTTTCTGTATCTCCCTCCCTCCACTGAGTGAAGGAAATCCAGTTGTTTTCAAATATAAACAGAACCTTGTTGTTTTCGTAAAGGTCAGATATTGTTTAAAACACTTTTTAGAGAAGCGTGAATATGGAAATAAGCATTGATAAGGTCAGTATTAGAATAAAGATGATTTTGAAAAAACCTCCCCTGACCTTTTATTAACTTCTTTTGAATTTTTCTCTGCACAAAGAAAGAGAAACGTGAGCATAAATCCAACAAGCGTTGTTGAATTGTGTGGCCCTCTGGGTTGCATTTGTTTAAAATATGCTTTTCATTTAACCATCAAAAAGGTATTTGTTTCCTTGTGATTGCACTTTTTTTGAAGAACCCTCATATTATACATGATGCAACTATTAATAGATTAGTAAGACTGGTCTTAATGGTAGCAACAACCAGAAATGACTCAGCCACTCCATCTGTACTCTAGTGCAAGATGTTTTACCATATGTGAACAGAATCACATATTAGTTCCAAGTTCTTCATTAGGCAGATTAGTACACTTATATTTACACACATGTAGGCAGCCAGGTATGGGCGCTTTGTGAAACATCAGATCAAGCATGCTAATTTACGTAATTCATTCAATTAATAAATAGTGTGCTGATATTTGTTTAGCAACTTAATCAATTCAAGAATAATTTTTCTTTCAGCCTACTCTTCTCCTGTTCTTTTGCCCTCATGACAACCTGTTATGTTCAAAAAGTTATCCCATTTTTCACTTCATCCTTTTATACCTCCAGTCTAGACTGTACCAGCACAATCTGCCAAAACAAACTGAAACATTAGAAAACACTAGCTTCTTTATTCTTACACTGTGGAAACTAGAAAAGCTATTGGTAAGGAATTTTCAACTTTTTGTTGTTCGGTGATGTAACTGCAATTTCTTCCCATGGATAACTGTCTGAATGTAGATTTTTCTGTTATGATAGAGGTGGGTAGGAAAAACATTATTTTAACAATCTCAAACGGCCCTGGCATGACAATCACTATTGTTGTTGACTTTCACCCTGCAATAAATCTGCATGCAGATCTCACACACAGGGAATGAAGATACAATGAAATGATAAATTACAACATCACTACACACATCATCACAAAGTAACACCTGGAATGCGTATTGAATATTTCAAATTCAATACATGAAGTCCAGATAGCCGATGACTCGTCTAATCCGTTGGTCTGCTTATGAGCCTGACCGGTAGCGGCACTCCAGCCTTTTCACATCAGGAGAGCAACAAGGTTGTGGCAGTCACTTTTGCTGATACAATTATGAGTACTTGAAAGCTGGACTGAAGATGACCTTGACACTATAATATTGATGTACCTCAGTGTTATAAGGGAAAACCGTTTTATTGCTTGTTTTATTGTGCGAACACTTTGCACATCAAGTGTCAGCAAATTATTAAGTTGTTATGCTGTCCTTTATTCTGGTACACTGCACTCACTCCCTTTCACAGGTAGAAGTCAAGCCTTGGTGGAAATGTCTTTAAACCAGCTCTGATACCAATAATCGGGTATCTCTGCACACATCTCTCTCTCTCTCTCTCTCTCTCTCTCTCTCACTCTCACTCTCTCAGACCAAGCACATTGTTGCTTCAGTTTTGTGTCCATAACCTTTTACAATCAGTGTAAATTTGTGTAACCTGTGTTTAGCCAGCTGTGTTTGTGTCTACTCGCACGTTTGGACACTTGAAATCCAAATGTTATGTGGGGGGAACTGGTGTTTCTTTAGACAATGAGGCTGTTATCTTAATTTTCCTTTCTGACAGACTGTGGGAGTCCTTATCCGTCCTTGGCTCCCATAGGCCTCCATCAACTCGTCCACAGTGTCTCTCACACACACACTCCCACTCACACAGTCTTTTCTGAGGACAAACTTCGGCAGAAGGTGTTTTAGACACTGAGATCTCCATGGTAACTGATCGCAGTGTATTTCTTTTGATGTATGTGTTCCATGTTACCAAAGCCCCAGCGGTTTCTAGAGCCGTGTGCACCTGTGAAGGGAGTAGCAGCCTGAGGATATGGCATAGCTTTCAGACATCTGCGCAGGGGAAGAAAACACCAGGGACTGTCAGGGAAATAAAGCCACAGAATGAGGCATTTACACACTAGTCCTGAGAAAGCTGCTGTGATTAGAAAAGCCTTTGGTTTGTCTCACTGCAGTTGTCCAGGCCTGTGTAGTATAGACTCCTCACCATGTGAGGAGTAATGTATGAAGCTGTGAGATGTGCTTATATAACATGTTTACACACTGTCTGCTTACTGTGCCAGCAGAGATGGTCGTCAGTGTTGAATTTGTTTGCCACTGTTAAAGTTGGTCCATTTAAGTCATGAGCATATGTTACTGAGACACATCAAGAGATATATTGAGAAAGTCACTGTAGTTAAATTTCAGTAGCAGATTATGGGGGAAGCTTTGAATTATGGGACTTATTTTGAAAACATAAAGTCAGCCTCATATGAGAAGAGTTTTTTAGCACCTCATCGTCTGTTCATACATCTAACCTAGAGGAAGCAACTTTATTTTAAATAAAAAAATTACTTTAGGTTTGATAACTTTTTGATAATGACCCAATTATAGACAGGAATACACATTTAATCTCAAATACCAATATGGTCGGGTGTCACGGTGGCCTAGTAGTCTAAGATGCTTACCAGGTAACCGCAACAAATCCGGCTGGAGACCTTTGTTGCATGTCATCCGCCCTCTCTCCAGCCTCTTAACTGTATACTATCAAAAATGCCAATTGCCAAAAACTACTATAAGAAAAAGTAAAGACATCTTTAAGGTTCATATGACTTGTTAGCAGTTATGAAGAAAATCACAATTCTTAAAGAGCAATTTATACGCCATATTAGCTTGAACAAACCCCTTTCACATGTTCAAAAACAAAGCATTTTAACCCACAGCTCGCCAGACAAAATCTCCACACCTGTAAAAGTTTGATGTCTTTGTCATGTCTTGATAGTGGTGGCATTGGCATTGATGTTGCCTTATACTTTCGTTGGTCCTGAGTCAGGATATACTTGAGAGGCAAAGAAAGGTAAATAACTGCTACTGGAACCATGATCAGTTGATAGTATGATAAAGTGACAGTACATAAAATGTCCTTACTCAAAAAAGAAAGATTTGCAATGAGACGAGGTGAAACTTGCAACTTCTTGCAACATGCTGCTCTGCAGCATTCTAAAACCTGTTTACACCAATGTGAGTAGACAAGACAGTGTGTCGTTTCCATAGCAATGGTTCTCTGTACTTCCGTTCTAACTGCCAGCTTTTCAGGCTTTCTTTGTAGCTGGATATAATTTGTAGCGTCTTAAAATATGAATTAATATGACTTCACTGTGAGCTGATTGGCTGTTGAAACAGGTGACGTGCCTTACGTTCTAAAAGCAGCCACTGGCAACTTGACAAGCTGAGTTTCAGCAGGCGACGGCATAAACTGGCTTGAGTCGAGCTGAGACGGGCCAGTTCACAAGTGTTTTGTCTCGTCACCAATCTTTAGTCTGAACTGGCCATAAGAAGAATCCCAATGAATAAACTAAGATGTCATCTAATGGGAACTCTACCACATGAACCAGATTAAGTCTTTTCAAGTGAAGATGGACACAAAGCTTTCGCTGCTAAAAATCAATCAACCCAGTCAGTCAATTTTGACTATGAGCAAATCTTTGCAACATTGAAACAGCAAGTCATTCTGTGTGTCTCTCAAGCACTCTCCATACTGCGTTTAGCCTCGGTTTAGCATTGCGCAGTCAGCTAGCAAATGCCATTAGTTCAGTTATCCTTTCCTTTCACCCATTAGAGATTTGTGGCTGTTGATGAGCAGCCGAGTTCACCCCAGCATGTTGTGTGTGAACAAGCATGCTAATAGGTTTATCACTTTTTTAAAAATCTGTTACAGTACTTTCCAAGTCTGTTCAGTTTTACAAATAATGCTCAGTTCAGGTAGAATCATTTTTTCAAATCATATTTTAGCATATTTTTTGGAAAGTTATTAAGCTCCAAATCACACTTGATGGGTGAACATTTAGTTGGACTAAAAAAGTATCCATGTGGAAACAACGTAGTGCTAATATCTCTGTTAATCTTCTCCCATTCATTCTTTTTTTCTTCTGGTCTTTAGTTTCTTATTAGTATTTCCCCTTTGCCATCTGTTTTATAAGCCTTACCATGATACTTAAATAAAGATATTTGTCTCTTACACACATTGACAGAGGTACATTTCTCAGACGTCCTGGTATCTTCCTGCATGTCATGGGACTCTGCTCCTCGTTACTTTCCTCCCTCCCTGCAATGCTTTAATTACTTTATCCCTTGTTTCTCTCCTCATCCCTTTCTCCTTCACTCCATCGCCCCGAGCTGCTCCTCATTCCTTTTAATTAATCCACACAGATTTAGACACCTTCACCCTGCTGTGAATGCGTGCACACAACACACACACTCGCATTCTCACTTGACAATCCCCTGTAGACAACAACTTTAAGTGATCCTGCTTCACTTTGAAAGTTTTTCTCTGGGGATGGATGTAGTGAAAAACCCTGGTCTTATTGTTTGATATAGTGTGTCGTCTTTTGATGTCTGTGTGTGCAGGGCTTCAATGGAAGCATGCAGCTCATGGAGACCCAGTTCTCCAAAACTCTGGAAGAGATGGTGGACCTTCATCTGCATAACCAGAAGAGCATCCCAGCGTTCCTCTCTGCGGTGACCCTCGACCTCTTCAGCCGACAAACCACAATCTGAAGTCATTTGACACGATCTCAGACTCAGGGCTGTACAATTTAAGATGGGATTAGTTTTGTTTTTAATTTTCTGACTCTAGCTCTCCTCCTTTTTTTCCCTGTCTCATACGATATTCACAGTGTTTAAAATGGCCCAGCATTTCTCAACAGCTCTGACATGAATAGTGCAGTCAGTGCTGTGTTGTGGAGGATGAACACCTTGTTTGATGGAATACTTCCAACTTGCATTCAAAAGGCTAAGAAAGTAACTGGTATCCCTATTTGTATGCTGAATATTTCATCAGTGAAAATGTTAAGAACACCTTTTTTCTTTACAGAACAAAGTTGTCGTGAAAATTATATTTGAAAAACATTTCCCACCAAGTTTAATACATATTGTGTGGAGCAAAAGAAACGTTTGTGTGGTTCTCTGGATCTGCAGTAGATGTGTTTTGCGTGGCTTTTACCAAGGCTGAGTCTTTGACTCTTTTTATTCTGCCTTTTGTGTCCTCTCTCTTGGGGTCTTGTGGTTACAACTTGCCCAAGCCAATCCAAAAATAATGTAAAATAAATTAATACAAGATACAATTAAAACAACAATTCAATACAAGATCTTTCTATTCTATTTTAGTTTTTATGATTCATGTCCTGAGATATATTCAAATGTGTTCTAATTTAGTTATGCCATACCTACTTGTCTTTTGGTTTATTCCATTTTTAAAATGTATAATTATGTGCTTGAATTGAAAGTAAAGTCTAAACTCAAGTTTCCTGCACTTGTCTCATTCTTGTCCTTTAGAAAGAAAGAAGAGGCAGTGAGGGATGAGGTGAAGAGCCGTCCTTGCCTCTCTCTCAACACATTCAAAATTTGCTTTGAGACAAAATTCAACATTTGATGTGTAATTACCTCACTGAATTCAAAGTTCAACATGTATAAGCGCAACAGGCAGGGTCATGTACTCAAACAGGGAGTTTGTAAGCGTGCTTCTGTTGCATGCCCCGTCGCCCTGAGTAAGACGGTCTATTGTTGTTTTCTTCATTACCTCAAAATGGAGACAACTGCACAAATAACCAGGACACAAAACCATTTAAGATGTAAATGTCGGAAGTCATTTAGGATATTATAGATAAAGGTAAGGCTGTTTACTGCCTTTTTAAAATGCAACTGCTGTACAGTAACTTTACCACAACAGCAAATCACATTATACTGCTTTGGTTGGAAACAAATTACATATTAGATCTCATTTGTTTTTGTTTTTAGGGTTTTTTTTTTTGTCCGCCCTATAACAGAAAAACAGTTTTCATCACAGCTTTTTATACAGTATACACATTTGTTGTTTCTCCTCACCTGCTTCATTCACGCTGTTAATAGACATTGGTGTGCCATAAAGTAGGGATTGGACTAAGAAAACACGCTGATCACCATGTCTTTTTGCTTACTTTGTAAACTTTGTGACACAGAAAGACAGTTTTCAATATGAATTTAATTTTGATAAACTATGAAATGTTCCTGTTATGAATTTAGTTAATGATTGTGCCTGTGGGGCTGGAGCACGAACACAAGATAAGAAGAGGGACAGTTATGACAGCTATAAAGAGAAATGGCAGAAATACACATGGAGTGAAGAGAAAGAAGGGGGCAATCCAATGAAACTGAGAAACAAAAGGAAGTGAACTGTGAATATGGCCACTTATCACAGCAGCAATATACGAACTCCAGCTGGTGCAGCCATATGTCTCATGAGAAAACATATTCTCCTGTACAGTACATGCCACATACTGTCCTTGTTTTTTTCCTTGTCTTTTTCCATACCCTCATTCGTTTTGACAACACAGCACATCTTCATGCCCCACAGCTCTTACCTAGAGGCGATATTTTAAAGGTTTTCATATACGCTGTGCAACACATTATAGTACTCTAACACCACATTCTCCTTCAGCAGTGTGTGACTTTATCATTGTCTGCCTCCGATAAAATGACTGTACCTTCTTACTGTTTTAAATTTGAAATGCAAATTTAATCAATAAAGCATAATGTGACTGACTGTTGAAAATTTGACTTGACTTGAAAGAACATTTATTGAGCAGCACAATATGGCTACAGTAACTCACCTACTGTGTGACTGTTCCTGGAAAGACCATATTCAGAAGCTGTGAGGAACTGGAAGGTGACAATGACAATTCTAACCACCTTGTTGTCGCATGCCCCTGTGACCTTGGGTGCTGTTTTCTCAGGTGTAACGGCTACGTTAGGTTCTCCAAAGGCTGTTAGTCCTAGGTGAGCAGTCAGGCTAAGTGGGATTCAAAGACCTCTATGGAACAGTGTCTTCCTGAAAGAGCAATTTCAGTTGAGACTTCTGGAAGGGGAGCTTGCAGGCCTGCGTCTGGTGGCTGTGTATCCGTGGGCCTCATCCAGACCGCGTTTATACGGACTAACACTTGCGTGTTAAATATATGAATGCAGAAGGCTTTAGCAAAAGAGAAATGCAGGTTTCTCTGGCAACAAAAGTTGAAAATGGCTCAACTTTTGCTGCTGTGTTGGCCAGTCAAATGCGGGTTCTAGTAGATGCCTGTAATCAGAATGCCATATTTCTACTGTTAACCTAGCAATAAATAACCTTCCATAGCAGTAATATCCTTCCTCATATTATAAACCACTGTGCAGCGTTTCAGCATCTGATAAACATTCAGGCTCATGGCTCTATTTCTTCAACTGGACTTCCTGTGTCGTATTTCACTGTCTCACCAGTACCTGAAGCACACCTCACCTAACCCAGGCATTTTTTAAAACGCAGAGCTGTTTTCTGTCTGAACGCCCACTAAGTGTGATTCAAAGACCTCCATGTATCTGCCTGCACTAGGATACCCGAGGCCTCTTGAGAGCGGAGCTCGTAGGCGAGTGTCTGGTGGCTGAGCCTGTATCCATTGGCCTGAAGTAACATGGGGCAACCACCCACAAAGTTGTACATTGCCAGTTGGATGGCAGACACCTTTTTATGCTGACCCTTACTGACAAAAACTGTCTCTTGGATAAGGAATGTCACTTCTTTGTCACCCATGTGGAAGGAGCCTGATCATTGCCAACTAGATATAGTACTATGCATAGCACCTGTTCTGGACTCTCCCAGATAGGAGCTGGACTCTTTTTCTGGAGTTGTCCAGAGTTAATCATCCTGGCGTTTCAAGTTGTGTCTGTCTTGGTGGCAACACCAACAGTGCTGGACACAGTCCTGCACCACAGGATGCTGTCAAGGAGAAGGTGTTTCAAGCTTAGTGAGCAGACAAGTATCCGGTGGCTAGAAATACAGAGGCTGCTGTGGTCGCAGAAGTAAAAACTTGCATGTGAGAAAAGTTCGAGGAGGTCATGAAATGGGACTTATCTGAAAAAACGGTCAGTCGATACAGGCACTTCTCAGCAGAGGAGAATGGCTGACCTTCTTGAGAGATATTCAAAGACCAGATGGTGGAAGGAGCGCATTGAGGAGCTCCTGATCCTGTCCAGCACACCCTCTGTGGAGGACGCACAGTAAGAATGCTTTATTTTATTTTATTGTTATTCTTCTTTACCCCAGCCAGACAATCAGGACTCATCTGTGTATTATTGTGCTTACACAATGGCCACTAGCTACAGGCGAAAAGAGAAGCTGTGTTTAAAGAGTCATTCATTTTTTAAGGTTTTTGCTTGTAGTCAATTTAACTCATGGTTAGCTCCATTTCACCAGTGAGAATTAACTGACGCAGAAGTGATAACATAAAAGGAGAATATAAATTGTTCCACAATGGGTAGGAAGTAACAATTCACTACAATCCTGAAACATGCATAGTTAACAGCAAAAGAAGCAGCTCTGTGGCGATCCTCTTGATACGCTTCTATGGCTGTAATGTTTGAGTTCAGAGAAAGAATAGAAAGACCTCCATTCAGCTTTCATCCAAGTTGTTTTCATTTTTCTTTTTCTTCCTTCCCTTCGCCCTCTCTGCTCTTCTTGCTTATTTCCACTCTTTTATTCATTCCTTTATCTTTATTTCATCAGCCCATCATCTCCCAGTCGATAACAATTAGTACACCCCCTGATATCTCATTAACTATAAATGAGGTGGTAGAGTGAAGTGAAAATGCCAAAGCTGAGCTTTATAACTCCATAGCATACATCAGCCTACACACACACACACACACACACACACACACACACACCAATCCTCATTGAGCAGTAAACAATCAATTTTGAAATGCATGTTTTAGAAATATGCAGCAGAAATCATTTCAAGGCAGCACTAAATCTTTAAAAGCAATACTCATATGTTTAATTTATTTAAAAAAACATAGGAGTGGCATTTCAACTTCATCTCTCTCCTTTTTCTTTTCACCACAGAGAAAAATTGATAAGTGAGACCTGCTGAGAGGAGACATCCCGACAACAGAGGGAGAGTCTCAGCTGGAAACCAGAGAGGCTTATGGGACTGAAAGAGAGGAGAGAGAGGACCTGTCACTTGTTTCTTTCATCTCTCACCCCTCATCCCTCTTCTCTTCCTGTCTATACCTTCCTCACTAAATTCTCTTGCACAGGAAGCTGAGTATCTTTTTCTCTGAAGAGTCTTTCTCCCACCTCTTTCTCTAGTCTCCCGCTCTATCACTCACTAAAATCCCAACAGAGAGAGACAGAGCAGCTGTCATGCTTTAGTTCAGATCTGAGTTTCTTTTCCTTGGGTTCCCCTTAGAGAATCAACAGCATGGTACTGTACTCACTGAGAAAGGTGTGTGAGAACGAGAGTATTACAGAGCATTCATGTGTACATACAGTAATGTGTGTTGGGACAGCAGTGAAACACTACTCTTCATTATATGACCTTTCTTTTGCCTCTTAATTCAGTCCAACATTTACCTGAAATTGGATTCAGGATTGTAGCTGATGATCATCATTTAAAGGGCTATTCCTATTTTTCATAGTTTCTGCCATTATTTATAGCAGTGATAACATTATACACACACAAGTTGCTGGGATCTAAAAATGCACCCAAATTGCTCAGATGAGCGTTCAGATGATGTTCCTTGTGCAATGAGGGATTCTTGCCAGCATTTAAGGTGACCAGGAAACACACCCAGTTTAGACAATCATACAGATTTTAAACAAACATCCTGGTTAACCAAAGTAAAGTATAAAAGTAAAGTATTGCCCAAACTGTCCAATGTAAATGTGCATCACATACAAACAACCTCCTGGTTCAGCTTCGACTTACCGTACTTCAAGCAGTTGTAATCACGTTTTTTTCCCTGTCAAATGATTACCAACATTTCTAGTAGGCAAACTGTTTGCTTCTGTACAAACCTGTCTGATCGTCTGACCGCTCAGGTTTCTTGTCCCGTCTGTCTCTGTTACAGCGTTGTTATGCTGTTTCCAGATCTCTGCAATTACGTTAATGAGTGTAATGTTATCATAACTGACAGCAGTGGCCAAAGCTATAAAAATAAGACCTAAGTTGCAATTAAAAGGGTAGTCCACTGATTTTGAGCTACAACACAGACTCAAAATGGACAATAAAATTTCCATCTTATTGTCCATTCAATTTCAATCAAAATTGATGCAGCAGAACCAGAGATATCAGAGAGTCACGTGTGTTATGCAAGTAGCTTATTATTGTAGTCTTCAGCCCCAATAGACACTACCTGCCAAGTTCACTTGAGGCAGTTTTTCAGATTTCACATAGCTCCCTGGAGCCACAAAAGCATTTGTACAATTTTCTTCACATTTATAGTAGTATTCCCTGAGAAGAGGGAGGAGTTCCTCTTTAAATTCCGGTGTTAAAGTACCTTACCTTATCCTTGCATATGGCATAACTCAGTGATTCTCAACCTCTTTGGATTTGGACCCCTCAAAATGAAGTTGTGTCTTCTTTGTGACCCCTAGACAGAGGCTATTGGACCCCGTAAAAGGTGAACAAATCCATTATTTCAATAAGAAATCAGAAGAAAACAGGTATGTCTAACAGCAATATGTCATTTTCTGTCTTTTCCCCCCGCAGATTTATCGTGGGAACCTCTGGCTTAACTCATCCAGCTTCTACACATTGTGTGTCGCTGACCATTTTCCAAAGCAAACCCTTTTTTGAATATTTTTCAGGATTGATCTCCTACCTTCCACTCATCCTTTGTGTTCTACCATTCCTCAGTTTGCACTACAGTGAGCGTACAGAGATGTAAAACTTGAAATTGGCAGTCCATTACATTGAACTCTTTGTATTTGTGTTTGTTTCTTTATGCTTTTGTCAGTTCATAATGCAGCTCTGAGCAACAACTTCTTCAACAATTCTTTGTGGCAGTGACTTTAACAAAGTTCTGAAAGCTAAGATTTAAAAGTCGACTGACAAAAAGCATTACATTGACGAGCTACAATATGTTGACAGAGAATTACAACAACCAGCATAATGCGATTTTTCTTTTTGTTCTTGTGTGAACCAAGTTGCTGTTCTGTGGCCAACTTTGAAATGTCAATTGTCAGTGTGAGCTTGAAAGCACCAACGGGGAGAGTTCTGAAAACACTGTGCTCCCTTCCACACCACAATAACAAAACCTTAAGGTAAGGAACTGTGTGTTGTGATGGATTACCAAACGCAACCACATTTCAAGTTTCTAGAAGTTGAGTTTCATTCTTTCCTGACATGAAATGATATCGGGCTGTCTGGAGGGTGGGAAATAAATCTAAAAACTCTATTTGGAAAATGTAATAGAGGGTTTCCAATTCACTGGATCAGCATCTGATAACCCTGCAAGGTAAAATCTTAACCTGGCAATGTGTACTGAAAGGGCAGCAAGCAACACAGAGACTACTCTAATTATTATTATTTAATTTCCACAAATAAAATGTTCTTATACAGAGGTATTTCTAAAGATGCTTTAATGACAAACAAATGTACACATAGTGACTTTAAGTAGCACATGTTCAGCTCAATATTGAGATGGTTGTTCATGAGCCAAAACATGCAAAAGCCTTGGTATGCCCTTAAAAAATCCTATAAGTAAAATGTGATTGTGAAATTTTTTGTGAAAAGAGTATTTTTGGCCATTACCAGGGTCTGCCTCATGATCATCCTTTGGCATAACAATTACCCAAGGCTAATGATGCAACGTACGCAGAATTGATGCACGACCAAGAGAAGACATTTGGAAGGAGTTGTAACAGGGCAAAGTTTATACCTCTGGTGATTGACCTCCACAGAGCAGCTTCGTTAGCGCATCTCTCTCCATTCATCATAACATTTTGAAGCTGTTGCAGTGCTTAATGTCTGGCAAATGTAATGCTTAACAGCCGCTGCCTCTAATCCTCACTTCCATGCAGTATATATGGCTGTTCAGAGGGCCAGTGGAAATGTGCAGGCAGGCAGGTCTCCAGGCAGACTCCAATATGGCTGCCAGAGCGGAAGAGTGACAGTTTGGCTAATTAGGGCACTTTTAATTTGCACTGCCTTGATCTCTCGTCTTAGCCTCCTTCAATCTGGGAGCGCGTGTGCGTGTAAAGGAATGCATGTCTGTGTGTGTTCATATATTTTGAGCTAGTTCAGTGTCACCTTGTGTGGAAATTTAGAAAGGTGAGATAGTTTGAGGACAGCTAAACGACATTTAGCCTTCCTCAAACTTTTGCTATGCTCTATTTATCTTTCTCCGTTAATTTCTTTGTCTTTCTAAGCATCATTTTTCTTCATAGCTCACATCACGTCACTCGTTTTTCTGCTTCTGGCCTCAAATTTCTCCATGCATACACACTCCTCGGACTCTCGTAATAAAAGCAGCAAGAGTTTCAGAGTCAATAATCTCTTGTACTCCAGTGCAAAATGTCCTTGTTTTGAAACTAAATGCAATGAGTCTTGTTTTTAAAAACAAATGTTACTGCTCCACTTTGAAATTTAGTCTCCTGGATGATAGGCCTCATAAGATATTTAAACATGAGAAGGTTAGATACGTACGCCAAGTCAAAGAGAAGATAACCAGTGTAATCCATGACCTAATAACTCACAACTTGTGTTGTTCGCCTCTCAGCCAGCCTCGACCTTTCCACAGTGTTCTCTCACTTACACTGTACATTATTAATGCCGCTTGGCCTAATGTTTGTGTGTGTATATGTGTGTTGCAGTGAGACGTTGGGCCCTCTTTTTAGAGTGTTGATTTTAATATGTATTAATACAGTTGTGAGAATGTTTCCCATTATTACTCTTATCATCATGCTCTATCAGGCCGCCTCCTTTTACAGGCTGGCCCATATTAGGCCGTGATCTTTGATGGAGACAGCGAGTCTAATTCCCATTTTCTAAAAGAAGGTTGTTTCACAAAGACAACCCCCAGGGCTCGGAGAGAAATCAAAACTCTAAAAATGAGCAAAGAATCCCGTCTTTCTGTCCTTTTTTTTTTATCTTCCTCTGTCCTTTATTCTTAATTCTGTTTCCTTCTTTTAGTTTTTTTCTCATATCTCTTCTACCGTCCATCCCTGCCGGAGGTGTCATTGTAAATGCCATGTGGAAAATGAAGGAGGGGGGTTATTCTTTGTGCCTAGTGAGGCGTCTCTTTTTAACCTGGGCAGGCATCAGATATAGAGTGATGGGGGAGATGGGTAGCACACACACACACACACACACACACACACACATAAAAAGACATATTTTGGTCACTCCAGCTCCGGCTGTGACGAGCATGACAACTGCTCCGTGTTTGTAACTCTGGCACCGGGGCAAGCTGGAGGCTCCTTTTCCGCTCTGCATCAGACTGCTTTGATAAGACCACATCTAGAAAGGGCAGCTCTCAACCACAGCACTTCAAAACTAGACTTAATGTAGGCTCTCTTCCACTGTGAGCAGCAGCAATACCAGGAGTTGTTTGGCTGCCCTTTTCAACTGCCCCACCGGGTACAAGGCATGGAGTCTGCTGGCCGGCAGTGCTCTTTAATAAGCCGCCCAGCGTCATAACTGAGTTACGTGCATTTCTGAAAATATCACATGTAATTTTAAAAGTTCAACAGAATCAGATCTCCAAAAGTTTTCAATCATTGATGTATTGTCATTTCTCAGTATAGCGTGTGTGACTTACTCTCCCAGCATCTGTTAGCGTTTAAGTTAACAGCACAAGTGCTTGAAACTACACTAGTACAAGTGTGAGAGTGAGAGAGATTTGAGGTGTTACAAAGGGAGAAAAATGATGTTGGGGAGACTGATGATGTAACCATGGAGACATACCAAATTCACCTGCCAAAATCACATAGGACAGATTGGAGATGGAAGTATAATGAAAAGACCACCGACACTCACCATCAGCTCATTGTACCCCAGCAGTTTAAAGATAAGGAGTAATGAACCTGGCCCATGTTGTACTAAAGTTGCAATTTTCAGTCTGTCGGTTCATGATGGAATAGGATTGGGCTCCTGCACATGAGTTACGCCATCATTATGAATCTAAGGAGTTAAGCCCTGGTCCAGGCTTATTGCACTGTAGGTCTGTGTCGCTGGACTGATTTGAGATAAGTGAGAGCCTGTGTACAAAATCTCTTACACCAAAATCGTATTATAAAATCGGAATCAGAATTTTTTTTTGCTTTTAGGTCAGTTGGAGGAGTTACATGCTACTCTATTGTTTGATAACATCTTCTGACCCTTTGTGGCACTGTGGAGCAGGGTTTTTACAAGTGGGTCCTCATTTTGTTTGGATTGTGCATGTGCATGACACTATACACTGTCACTGTTCCTGGCCGCCTCCTTATACAGGCTGGTAACATGCCAACAAATATAGCAATGTACCAGCAAAAGCAGTAAAGAGGAAGACTACTAGGGAATAAAACATGGATGTAATTAAATCACGATTTAAATTTTTTAAATGTTGCAAATGTTTTATGAGGAAGGAAATGCACTCAATACATTTTTCAGACCTTAAAGGGTAACCACACCCTCAAATTCTGCAAGAACCCTCTCTCCCAGCATATTTAAAAAATGCAGCAGAGGAGTGAGGAAGCAGCGACTGCAGGAGGCGTGTCCTCATGGCTATGCAGTATGGGACGCCGGGGGTCAGGGGACAAGTGGGAGACTGACTGACCATCGCTCAGTGTTGCATGGACAGTGATGTAGAGCTGGTAGTCGGAGCTAACCAGCCATGAGAAGCTGCTGTCAGACTCTTTCTTTCTTTGCTGTCAAGACAGGGAGTCTGGTGGACACATTTATGTCCCATTGAGAGAGTCACTGTGTGGGTATATGCATCCTAATTGGGCTAGCAGCTCTCCCGTTCTCCAGTGTGTGTCTGTGGGGAAGTGTGTCGGCACATATCTGGAGCCCCGCTGTTTCTTGCGGTTAATATTACTATTCGTCAGCCCTAAATATCTTGTTATGCTCTGAATATAGCACAGTTATTAGTGGGGCCATGTGTTGTGTTTACTACCACTGAAGAGGATAAGTAATAGAGTTACTCAGAGTTTTGCCTGTTTCGTCACTGAACTTTCAAATCCAGGCAAACACGTACAGGCTAATTTTGAGCAGAAAAAACTGCTTTTACGCATAATATATTTTGTTGAAAAAATCACTTGTATTAATATCATATGCCACCAAGAATCTGTGTGATTGTGTGTAGACCGCAAAATAATTTACAAATGCCCGTAACCCTCAAGTTGTGTTCTGGTCAAATTTGACAGATTTAAAAAATCTCTTAAAAATGTAGTGACTTTGTCCACAAAGAGGATTTCAACACACAAAATAAACTTTATTCATTTGCACACAGTTTTGTGTGTATTATTCTTTTTGTACACTCTTGAGCTGTGTCCCAATTCAGGGGTTCCAGCGTTCGAAGTGCGCATTTGAAGACCGATTACGTCACAGCGCCGCGACAAGGCTGTCCCAATTCAAAGGTAGTTCGAAGTGTACTTCGAATGCGGTCTACAAATGTGTCGTTCTTTT
>JAVQJL010101529.1:0-33679 GCA_036024295.1 Nannoperca obscura | reverse complement strand
CACACACACACACACACACACACACACACACACACACACACACACACACACACACACACACACACACACACACACACACACACACACACACACACACACACACACACACACACACACAGATCCCTGAGTCATCATCAGTGCAGACGAGAGCAAAGCATGACAGGCCCGAACCCAAACTCTCCACAAAAGAGATCACCCAGTTACAACGGCAAGTTTGGCCTCACAGTAATGGCAGAGTGCTTTTTTACGTGGCGGGAAATGGACCAGGTCAGGCGTAAACACAACCAAACGGAACAGGGCAAGGGCATGTCATTTCTGGCGGAGTCCAATCAGACGGCCATTAAAAAGTCATCAGGGTAATGACTGACACTGCGTCCTCTGTGTGCTCACCAGACCTTCCCTGCTGCTGACGCCAAACGACACACAGGTTTTAGTCCCGCAGTAGCCGAGCCAGAGGAGTGAATTCTGATTCTCTGGGTGAGAAATCGTGGCATGGTTTAATCCCCTGGGTGTGATGTGGTCAAGGATACAGGCTGGGCAAGACTGGCATGGACAGAAAGCAGCCTGCCAAGTTTGTCTCCCTGCTTTCAGTGCTTGAGTCTTATCATGGATGGATAATTGAACAGCACTACTGGGTACAAGCTCAGGGGCCCAAGGTCTCAGGGTAGAGTGAGTGTCGGAGAGGCAAATCAAATGACTACAAAGAGTCAAAATGATCACAGAGACACAAATTGGCCACAAAGAAACGCAACACAACTACAAAAAGTCCCACAAACGGACCGCAAAGAGATGCAAAACAACCACAGAGAGCAGCCAAACGACCACAAAGAGACAACAACCACAAAGATACACAAAACAACCGGTCTTTTAGTCTAGGTTGCTCCAATGTAGGATGGGTGGGGGGCCTTATACATGTCTGCAGGGCCCACTGTCTCATAATCCATCCATGTGTCTAGTGGAAGCTTTCTCCTCTGTCTGCAGTCTGCCCTCCCTCCTCTCCTCTCCAAATCTAATCAGCACAGAGACCCAGCACTGACCTTGAGGTAGAAGAAGCATATACAGTAGCAGACGCACGAGCACATCCACCCACACGTCTGCATCCCTGAACGCCTGTGCATGTATACATGCATCATAATCACACATTTGTGCCTGTGTCAGTAACCAGAAAATAACTACATTTAGCAGATGTGATGAAACTGCTGATACACGCAAAGAGATGAAGAAAAGAGGATCTATATGTGTCGGGACTCACGTTATCAAACATTTTGCGTAGACGAGCCAGATTGGTAATAGCACAAGTGACACGGTCTCACTTTTAACAAGCCCCGTGGTGATCATTACAGCACTATGATAAAAAATGCTAATAAAAATCAATGTTCAATGACTAAAGGGGGCAGCCACAGCACACTCACTGCTGAGGTCACACACGGCACGGTCACACACACATTAAAGTGGAGTTTAATACTCACTGGGATGGCACCGTTTATCGGATAATAATGGTATTAAGGCTGATAGATACACCTTGTGATATTCGGCTATGGGATAATATAATCCAGTAAATTCATTGTGTGTGTGTGTGTGATGCAGATTTGTGGAAAATAAAACCTCATAAATCATAAAAATAAAAATGTATTATGAGAATCTAAACTAAACACAAAAAGTCAAAGGAACTCTGTATGACTCGGCTTGACAAACCGAACTGCCTCAACACATGAAAACTGAATATGACTTCATGTAAAATGCACAGCAGGACAATTTCATAAATATCAAAAGGCAAATCCTAAATTACTTTAAAATTTGCTGCTGGTTATTCAGTTTTCTCTTACTTTGGCTAATTATTTTATTCCCCTCAGCCTATTAAAACATTTAACTTTCTTAACTACAGCATCCACTGCTGGCTGCAATTAATAAAGACAATATTATCGGCTTTAATCCTGCTCTAATCCTAGACATCCAATCTCCCCTGCACACTGTAGGCCTTTCCCTGTCCTAATCTAGCAGTTCGGACCTGCCCCTGCCTTGACCTGGTGGCGCTCCACCAGCTTTCACCATTAAATTTAAATACATTTCCATCTATATGTTAATGCAACCACAGGTGACAAGCCAATCTACAACTGATACACGTTTACCCGGGCATGAAATTGGGATGCACAAACAAAAATAAGGACGAGAACAGCATGAGCAGCATCTTGGTGACATACAGTACATTAAAATTTGACAGCGTGAGCAGGATTGCCTCAGCTGAATGGTTTGCAGAAGTTCTTTTACTGGCTTGTCCTTTCAACAAACTGGACAACAGTGTTGTAGTTTTATCAGTTTGGTAAAGCTGGGGACAGTGTGTGTGTGTGTGTGTGTGTGCAGGTGTGTGTGTATGTGTGTGCGCGTTGCCCAATCAGAAGTGATGTTGAAAGAAGACGTCAACCGGCGGTCGTCTGGAGTTGAGAGGACTCTGACGAGTGGTTGGACAATCAAAGGAGCTGCCTGGAGGCGGGTGCTGGAAGGGGGGGGGGGGGGGGGTCGGAGGGGGGGCACCGATGAGGTTACAGCGTCCGCACTGAAGCTCTGCCAGGAAGTTTGTGTCTGGGCCAATGAGCTGTGAGAGGAAGCGCTGAGTCAGGAAGCCTGGCCAAGAGAGAGGCCCGTGGTGCTGGCATCTCCTCCTCATATACACACACACACACACACACGTTACAACGCTTCACACACCAGCGCTCTGCTGGACTCATAACACACTGTTCCCAGGCCAGCGCCGTGTACGCATGCGCAATACGTGGGCGCATACACCTCGCCTGCTGCGCATGCATTCATCAGTAAACAGGGAGATGTGATGGCAAATACCTGTGGCAGGATTAAGTGCGGGGGGGGGTTGTACAAACACAGATATTTCTATTTGTAAGATGCAAACAGCTGCATCAAGTCAGTGAAGTGACTAAATCTGATCAGTCCAAATATATGACACAAGGAGTGAAAGGTGCGCTTTTTGAAGTTATTAGAGACAAAAGATCATTGTGTGCAGCAGCAAGCAGGTGCAGACGTACCCGAGGGCTATTACACGAGATGAAACTGTGATATCTTCATTATCTCTTTCATAGCATGACACACACAGAGAAGAGGCTAACACAAGACTCTAAAGAGCTCCTTATCAGAGGAATCTCTCTGGTGTGGCACTACTCTATCTGTGTGTGTGAATGTGTGTGTGTGTGGAGGCAGTTGATATGTTTGATGAGAAGGTCAGAGAGGACAGAGAGGAAAAAGGAGGTAGAGGAGGAGCACTGGCTTTCTATAGCCGCAACCAATCAATGGACGACAGATTGGTGAATATGAGCTTAAAGGAATAGTATGAGATTTTGGGGAATATGTTGATTCGCTTTCTGGTGGAGCGTTAAGACGATAAAATTGATACCACTCTCATATATGTGTGTTAAATATAAAGCTAGAGCCAGCAGCTGGTTAGCTTAGCTTGGCACAAAGACTGGATAAACAGCTAGCTTGGTTCTGTCCAACAAACTCCACCCACCAGCACCTCAATTGGCCATTTTACAATGTTTTTTTACGACAGACTATTTCTTGGCTGGGAGCCGTAACTTCCTGAAGTCTTTGTTTGTTGCCTGGCAACTGCACAGAGCCAAGAAACGGTCTCACACATAACCCCCGTAAAACAGAAGATTCCTGATTTTACACTTTGGTTTTGGTACAAATTAAATAAACCAGACATAAAGTGCTTTATTAGTAAGCTGTAGAGAGGCGGATTTGGTAAATTCTTTACTGAGTCAGGCTAGCCATTTTCCCGTTTCCAGTCTTTATGCTAAGCTAACCTAACCACCTGCTAGCTGTAGCTTCATATCGAAAGTTGTGAGAGTGGTATCAATCTTCTTATGTCACTCTCTGCAAGAAATTGAATACACGTACATGTATTTCCCAAGTGTATGCCTTTAAAAAGATGATAACAAATGTTGATTCTGTGATGGATGAGGACTAGGCAAAGTTGTTTGTTACATTCGTACAACTCTTACACAGAGAAGCAGCTAAAAAGTGAATAATGATGTAATTACATTAATCTGTGTGCATGGCTAAACGTGAAACAAATATTTGTGAAGACTATCAGATCAAGGATCCCTACTTTCTTGCTTGGCAAATCTCTAAAAACAGCATGAAAACTCATTACGATCTGTTTTAAAGCTCCTCCTAAGTCTCTCGCTCTGGCCTGAATTCAGCCAAAAGCTATAAGAACACTTTAGACGAAGCCCTTTTTTAAACACTCTTAATATCTTTAAATGCCTGACAATGAAAGGCTAATAGAAATCCTCATATCAAGCTGTACGAAAAGAAAAAAGCTGTTTGGCCTCTCTGATAACGGAGTTCAAAGTCGTTCTTAATAAAAGTGCCACAGGGGTTAAATTAGAGTAACTGTTTTCTCCGGATGAAAAGACACCGATGCTGGCTGGCCTGGCACCACTGAGAAACAATAAAAATGTGGAGATTTATTTTAGAGTCAAGGCAACCCTACTTCTAAAGAACCTGTGCCATTTTAACCAACAAGAACAAAAAGAAACCGTACATAAGCCCAGTGAGTTTGACCTTGCTCTCTGCAGCCTTGTCCACTGTTCTTAATCTCAGGGGGATAAATTAGCAGCACCTACAGTATGGCCTGAGTTTCCAAGGAGAGTGGCCTCCTACCAGGGGCCAAAGATGTCTGCTGGAGTTTGTTGCCGGGGCTCGGGAATGGCTGCACTTGTCACAAGGACTAAAGACAGTTTCCTCGCTCAGCACCCAGAGACAGTGAAGTCTCAAAGTCAAGGGTGGGCAGGAATGCCCTGAATAGGCAGTTACGTAAAGCTCGCAGCACCCTGCGAGGATAGAGAAGGAGCTACTCAGGACCTGACAACGCTCACTGAAATTAAACAGCATCGGACGGCCCAAAGTGTGCAGCAAATACATCTAGTGTGCATGGAACTGAGGCAGATTTACAAACAACACGACTGATGTCTATTTCGTGGTCATTTAGTATTTCTTTATAGTCATTCTGCATCTCTTTGTAGTTGTTTAGTGTCTCTTTTTAGTCATTTTGCATCTCTTTTTACTTGTCTTATGTTTCTTTGTGGTAGATTTGGGTCTCTTTTTAGTCATTTTGCACCTCTTTGTAGCCGTTTTGTGTCTCTTTGTGGTCATTTTGCATCTCTTTGTAGTTGTTTTGCATCTATTTTTACTTCTCTTGTGTCTCTAAGTAGTTGTTTTCCAACTTTCCAACAGTCACTCCGTACAGAGGCTCTGGTCCAAGGCCCCCTCCCGTGACCCTTTGGGCCACTGGGCCTGTGTCTGCTAGGCCTGCTCAGTAACGCATATGGGATAGAAGGTGAGGCTATTGATAAAAACAAAATTAGCAGGAACTAATCCGCTTGTCAACAAAGTAATTGCAGAAATGGTCTGGGGCATTTTTACCAAAACAGTCTAAAGATACAGTATATCTTATCGCTGGTACATTGCATTTGCCAAGCTCACTTTGCGCTTTGTTTATCGCAGCTTACTCTCATGCACGCTCAAACAAAAATAAAAAAAGCAAATAGAAAAAAAGGGAAGAAAAAACACATAGTAATACCGAAACCTCTCCATCCCTCTTTGCTCCAACCAGAAAGCCACCCAGCGAGCACCAGGGCTAACCCTGCTGACCTGACCCAGATATTAACCCAAGCCTCCAGATGTGAACGCGCGCTGGGATTACTCCACCACTGCATCAAGCTCCACATGCTTTCCTAATGAGGCATCCTAAAATGACCCTGGAGACAGAGCGGACTGTCTGCCTCCCTATCTGCCTCTCTTCCCATAACTCTACCAGTCTGCCCGTGCAGGAACCATCTTCACATCAGCTCATGTGAAGGGAAACAAGAAAGTGAATCATTGATTCTGGTTGAAAAATGCAAGTTAGTCGTGGTCACTGAGGGTTACCAGTCAGTAAAAGGGAATCAGACGTTTGCCAAAAGAAACCGACCTTATGCAGAAGGCGAAACACACTTTCAAATAAGCATTATCCAACACAATGGTATCGTCAAGCACGTTCTGCTTTGGCCATCAATAGGAACTAACTGGGATTAAAAGGTCAATTCAATTCTAGCATGCAAGGATGCTTCCTCCAAAGCTCGGGTAGCATTTCACTACATACACCTGCAACAAAGTGAAGTTATTAAGACACGAAGAGTGACATCCGCTCCTCTATTACACCACACCGAGGAGGTTCTCTAATGAATGCATGGATGTCAAAGCCTGACAAACTTGTCCTGCGCTGACAGTCTGGCTTGGAGAAAAGGGGGGGCAGTTGAGTTCACTCATCCGGTCTACGTTTGCACCAGGAGCGACCTGATATGAAAGAATTTAACTCCTTCTCTGCATCAATGTAGCTATTGTAGCCGTCGCATTCTTTCGGCTGCTTCGATTTCCAACTTGTGCCATGTCCGCAAGTTACAAACTTCACCGCAAAAGACACAAAGCACTAAATGCGCGTGTGACAGCCGGTGGTCCGAGCACGCGACGAGGCAGAAGTGCGGTAAGTTTGATCGGCCTGCTAAGTAGCTCAAATTTGCAAGAGATCAAACAGGGACCAAAAAAAAAAAATAAACAAAAATGCAGCGCTCCTCTGTAGCCTACCATTTTGATCCAGCGTTTCGAGGCTCAAAGGAGTCCCAGAATAACTCCTTTCGCACCAGTTTCCCCTCCGCCATGAAAATGACCGTTGAATTGTCACATTTCTTCAGTTTTTGCCTTATCCTCAATCTTTTTTCCCCCCCGTGCTGCTGTAGCATTCAGACAGACAAAAATGCAGAGGCTGCTTTTGCAGAAGGAATTGGTGATTGGAGCTCGGGGATCATATGGGCTTTTTGTCAGACGTTTTTAAAGGGACACGGTACTGTTTAACGTGGAGTTGGGAGACAGGCGCATTTCTTTGTACTGGACTTGATATTTTTCTTTTTTTTTCTTCTTTGGGCGTGAGAGTGAGGAGGACTGGGAACGACACGCAGCCATATGGCGCAAACCCCGGGTGCGCTTCCTCTCGCCGTGCGCTCTTGCGGCCGTGTGACGTCACACACATCAAGCCAGCATAACTTCTTAACGGCACAATTGTCCAAATGGACTAATGGACGTGGTTGTGTGCGCGCACGGCACAAATGAACCACATAAGAGATGAAAAGGTCAAATGAGAATTTAAATTATTGTCACTTTATTTTATGTGTATTATATTGCCCTCATTCCAGGGCCACAATAACCTGCTATGGGGCCATGGGACTAAAATGAGATGTGGGCCTCTATATATTGATCCACCATTCTGGTGGTGTTCTTCCATTCTGTGTCGATTCTGCATGTATTAGTTGGTTATTATTGTTGGTGTTTTGGTCATTTTAATAACCACAATGTTTAGGAATATGTGCCATATAAGCATACTAAAAACTAAAATATATTTTTTTCATTATCAGTAATCTATTCATTCACACAACAGAAAATGGAGGGGAAAAAATCCATCACATTTTCTAGTCCAAGATTAAACTTTCAAATGTCTAACAGTCCAAATCACAAGGATATTCAGTTTACCGTGATAAAAAAACCCAGAGAAAGGCATCAAAGTCTCACATTGGAGAATCAAATCTTCGTTTCAGCTCCAGTTGCAGCACAAAACGTGGAGTCCTCCATTCCTCCTGAGAGTCTGGGGGCCCGCCGGGGCAGTTGCCCACTTTGCCCGGTTGGTTAATTCAGCCTTGTTTTGAACCTTCCTGAAGGATCCCTGGACCCCGCTGCCATTGCTCACTCCTGAGCAGACTGTATGGAGCAGAAGTCAATACGCTCATAACAAGGTGGGGGTGGGGGGTGGGGGGGGGATTGATTTCAACCTGGAGCAGGTCCCATTCATCACCTCATGTCCAAGACTCAGCCGAGCCCACAACATCAGTGTGGATACAGTCACTCAGAGAAGCTGATGAGCCAGAACCCAGACTGACAACACATCTTAAAACTCATTAAGCATTGAGAGGTTTTTAGTTTAAGCTACAGTATGTGCAAGTGTAAACAAAGAAATCATGTACTTTGGATTGCCATACCTGGGGGGGAAGAAGGGTTCAATATTTCAAATCTTGTGCTGTTAAACATTTCAGACAAGGAGGAATTGAAGAGGAGAAATACGGTGAAAAGCGAACCATCTATTTTCCCAAAAAGTGACAGCAGGGTAATGATTTTTCCTCATGAAACCTCAGGCACTGAACTCAAGAGAAGCTTCCACATTCTGAAAGGAGCCTGAAAAGAGTCACGCCTTTTGAGTCATGTAAAAAAAACACCTGCTTGTTAACAAAGAGGGTACTATGGGACATATTTTGTGAAGGAAACATTATTCCGATTCCCGAGGCACAAGTAACATGATGTAATCTGATGAATCAAGTGTTTGCCTGTAAGGTTGACTTAAAAAAAGAAGACAGCAAACACTTTAGGTCACAGGTTGGTTTTGTTTGTTTGAACATGAAAATATTATTATAAAAGGATACACACAGACATTAACACACATATATTCAGACACACCTACACCTACATATAGTCACATAAACATGAATTATATAAATATAAAATATGAAAATAAACAAAATCCTGGCAGGAGAGAAAGCTAACAGCTTATAGAAACCCCTCTCCTAAAACCTCACGGCAAATTATGCAAGACTACATTAAATAATGATGTTTTTTGTTATTCACAGGCTTTTTGAGGCACGTAGAGGTGAAAGTATCTAGTATTTCATATACATTTTAATCAGAAACCATAAATATATATATTTTTTTTCATATTCTGATTCATCAGATGCATCTTTCCAAGGTCGGGAGACTCTGCTTTAGGCTTTCCTGTTATTTTAAATGTCAAACAACATTATTATATATTTCTAAATATTTTTTACATTACAATGTGTAAAATATAATTTAAAAACAGTAGATGTATTAACCATCTGCACTCTTGCACTGGCGGATAAAAAATGGACAGGCACTGTGGCAATTCAACAGGATCCATATCTCATGAAAGATTCTTAGTTTCTAGCATGCAGCTCACAAAAGCTCCCACGAGGGAGACAGGAGCTCGCACACCAGCGCGGTTTTAAGTGTGCGCAAATATTAGCAAGGAGGGAACCAAATTTTCAATAAGTTGTGTGTGATTAATCATTTAATGGAGTCGTCTCTCCCTTTCTTCTTATTCTAATGAAGTGCCCTGATCAGGGAGAGAAATTAATTAATGCATTAATTTGATTCTTCTTAATTGTTATTCTAATAGAGAAATTACAGTGGATTCTATAATAACAAAATGATTTGGTCAGTGCATTTGTAGTGTTCGACACAGACGTTTAAATCTGCCAGGATAAAAACATTACTGTTCACACTGGTACACACTCACACTCACTCACTCACACACACACACACACACGTTGCAGTTCTGAATTGAAAGGTAGATGGCGCAGAGGAACAAATTCAGAGGAACACATTCTTCATTTAAGGACATGAACTGACATCCATGCACGATCGTCTGCTGTAGGCGGCGAGGAAAAACAATTAAAAAAACACTTTGTTTAAAATTTATTTTGTAAACATTCACAACGGACTAAAATCAGACGTACTATACTGAGCAGTTTTAACTTTTATGGTGCAATAATAAAACAAACGGAACGAAGACAGATGAGTCTGAAACCGGTACAAAGAGTAGCTTTTTAAGACTTAACCTCAACATATACCTACTATCTCCTCACACACATCAGAACTGAGAAGATTAGACATTAACACTATGTATAACTGTAAATTTCAGTGTATAAAAAAACTGGAGTAGAAAAGGAATATACAATATAAATTATAGTTATTTCTCATTATTTATTACAGACATTTCTGTGGTACCTCTAGGCTGCTAAAGTGGCCATGTTGACAAGATTCAGCCCAGTTGTTCTCAGCTGTGACAGTCCCTAAAAGAAGATCTGCCTTTGTGTAAGCTTGTAAAGCTGTTTATTCATTTACATTCTATAACATTCATTTCCTCAAACACCGCCTCGTCAGCTTATGTGTGTGTGTGTGGGGGGGGGCGTACAGTATCTACAGTAATCTACAGTATTAGACTAGTAACAAGATTAGGAATACAACTTTAGTTGCTGATCCGTGACAGAATTTGCTTTTTTGTGTGTGGCACAGTGTCCAGACTTTGTGGTTTTGTTCCCTCTCTGCAGACTTGAGAGCTCAACTGTAGCGACTGCGACTGTGCCTGGAAGAACTGCGACTGGAGGAGCGGGACGACCTGCAGAAGACAGAAATCACAGTCAAATATTTGACTTTTCGGGCACGAATGAACAAAGGCACTGATTTGTGTAAAGGGCTGAATGGTTAGTGTGCCCTGGTGTTCAACAACAATCTTCAAATTCAGGCACAGGAAGGAAAAGAGAGAAGGTTAAAAAGGTTGCAGTGTGACCTGCCACCTTTTGTTGATGTCTGTCAGGGTTCACCGGGGGAGAGCAGAGTCTTACCGGGATCGGCGGTCTGAGCTCCTGTAGCTGTCACTCCGCCTGCGCCCTCGTCTCCTGCTCGCGCTGTGACTCCGACTGGAGAAGCTGTCGTAGGAGTCTGACCTGCATTAACATGCAGCCGGATGACGGTTGTTATTTTGAGATATTATTTTCAGAATATCTCCAGATATTCACACAGATCTGCTCAGTAGAGGCTTATTATACAAGGAAAAAGCAAAGTCCTAGCATGATGATAAAAACACATCTAAATATTGTCTTTTTTTTAAAAATCTGAATATATGTCTACATGCAGAGTGACAAACCTTCATCGGTTATTCCTGCATCATGCAGTTGCAGATACTAATAATCTCTTCTAGGAGGTGAATCATCAATTAATCTCATTTAAAAATTAAGTTTTAAAACAGTCAATTCATTTTCTATCGATGGAACAATTGAATATTCCATTAACTGTAATGTTTACACACAAAAGCCTGTTTCTGCATTACATGCATTACTCAGTACCAACTGTTTCCAACCCTCGCTCCAAACGTCATATTACAGCTTATGAAAACTGACAGGTGTATAAATATCCTTTTAAACTCTTGAGTAATGCTGCTGCAACCCACCCCTGAATCCTAATTTAATTGTGATTAAGATCAAATTAGATCGTGGTGTTTTAATCTGAATGTAGTGTTTGCATAATTGTGTTTGCGTCTGAGATTAAGCGTACTCAGTGACCCCCCTCACATGGACAATTAAACATTTCTATTTCGGAGTGCCTGTTAGCACGTTAACAGACCTGGATCTCCGACGGCGAGTATACGAGCGACTTCTGGAATGACTTCTACTGTACGTCCGACTGATGGGAAGACAAAAAAAAAGACAGTGAGGCACACAGAGGTTCTTCAAGAGCGATCATTCAATAGCGATGATAAAAATCTACATGGGTCTACATGTCTGAGATGTCAAATGAAGAGCATGAACAGTTTATTCTCTTTCAGCTGAAGACACTTCCTCACTGGGATCAGTTCGGTGCCACAATTGATTATTAATTCTGTGTTTCAGGGCGCACCTGTGACTCCTGTAACTCCGATATGTGCTGCTACGAGAGCGCGACCGCCCTCTTCTGCGTCTCCTCCGACTCCTGCTGTGGCTCCTAAATGAATTACGTGAATTGCGTTATAAAATCACATTTCACCAAAGCCAGAAAAAACAAAACGTCACATCCATCAAAGTCTATCACTTCAAAACAAGAGAGACTGACTGATCAGTGTGCTTTTCGTCTCACCTGGAAGAGTAGCTGGAGCTCCGGGATCTACTCCTGGACCTGCTGTAGGAGTGGGACCAGCCTCTGGAGCGGGACTGGTGGCTGGAAACGGAGCGAGACTTCCTGGACGCAGACCTGGACTTCTTTGGCGACCGCGTGCGCGACGTTCCCCTCGTCTTCCCCACAGAGGCGGAGCTCTCCTCGCTGGAGCTCTCCTGGTTCCTCGGCCTCTGGTTGAGCCGCGCGGTCTTACGGACCTCATCGAACAGAGATCCCGGTCGAACCCGACTTTGGCTTTTGATCTCCATTCTTACTCCCTGCGCGGTGGGGGTCTGGTTCTCCTGAAGTTGGATGCTTTTTGCGGTGACGGGTGGCACGGTCACGTTCTGTAGAACCGACGTTCCTTTCAAAGGCCTCCACTTGAAATGAATTGCAGTGCCAGGCGGTTTGCCAGCGGTTGCTTCGTCTTGCAGTCCAGCAGCTGTTGTGGTGGAGATAACAGAAAGCTGTTCTTTGCTATGAGGTACAGCTCCATCTTTATTTGCCACTTCTAAAGACTTTGAAGTAGATTTTAGCACTAATTCAGGGGCGTTGTTGTAAGAATCATGTGTAAGTGGTTGTTCCACAATTTCTAAATCATGCTCGGGGGTACAAATGTCCATGTCATCTAATGCCTCCTGCTCTGGGATGCTGGGTAAATTAGCACCGTTGCTGTTGGATGACTGACGATCAGGTTCAGTGTGTTCTCTAGTAGGATTCTTGCTTAAACAGGTCACATGTTGGTCCTTTTCATTCACACTCTCCACGCCAGGCCCTTCTGTGGCAACTCTGCCAGGACTGCGTTTCTCTCGTTTTGATTCATCGTCTTCTTCCTCCTCTCCGAACTCCAAAGGTGGCTGCCAGTGAAACGTCTCTTTGAGCTTCTGATGTTTCCTCTTAAATCTCTTTCTTTTGTCCTTACTGTGATGCGAAGCGCCTTTGTTCTCGCTTCTTCTCTTGTGTTTGTGCTTACGCTTGGCCTTCTTCTTGCTCTTGTGCTTCTCTGGCTCTGCGGCCTTCTCGGGACTTTCCTCTGGCCGAGCAGAAGTGGCCGCAGCAGCAACCACTGCCTCCAACGTCTTCCCGGTGGTCTCATATTCTGATTCTGAACTTGCCTCCCCTTCCTCTTTTTCAGATATGGCTAAAGTCCTCGCTGTTAGATTTTCAGAATCGCTTTCTGAATTCCATCCAGTAACAGCAGACAACTTCTTCTCAAAAACATCACTGGACTGAGCTGCATGTTTCTGCTTTTTTGACAGGGTAGCACTGTTGCTTTGGCTCACTTTATCACTGTCACTATCCCATTCACACCTGTGATTAGAGCTCTCCACCAGCACCGAACTGTGAGGCTTCGTCTCTTGATCCCGTGAGCTGCCCTTCTCTTTTATTTTCTCCAAAGAGCCACTTCTACACGAGACACTGACATCAGGACTATGCTCACAGCCTGCCTTGTTCTCCGATCCCAACTGAGCATCTTGGCTACTGGCGAGTGCAATGTACTTATCTAAATCTTTTATCCTCTTTAGAGAGCTGTAATACGTTTTCCATTCGTTATCTAGTGAATTCTTCTTGTTGCTACCTGCTTTCTGGGAGTTTTCAGAGTCTGATCTGCTGTAGGAGGATGACCTGCTGTGATACTGATGAGGGGATCTGGACCGGGACCTGCTGTAACTTCTGCTCCTTGAGCGGCTGTGCGAGCGGCTGCAGGACTTGCTTCTGGAGGACCTGCTGTGTGAGCGCCCTGTAGGTTTGTGTGCTTTGTGGCTTTCAGAGTCACCTGGCAGACACTTTGGTGTAACTGAAGTCTGAGCTTTGTCTGTAACGGTATCAGCTGCTTGACCAGTGGAGGAAATGTTACTGGGAGCCACTTTAGCTTTAATTTCCTGAATATGGATGTAGGAGGGCTTCCAGGGCTTCTGACCAGGTTTCCAGCGTGAGGGAGGGGGGCTGTCGCTCAGTGGGATCACAGGGACACTTTCAGGAGCCGGGACAGTAGAGAGTCTGGGGACAGGCGTAACTTTGCTCTCCGAAAGCTTCTCGGGCACGTGGATCATGGCGTCCGCTTTGGGCTTGCTGGCTTTCCTCTTTCTTGGGGATCTGGATGAACTCCTTTTTCTTGACGGAGACCTAGACCTGTACCGAGATCTTGATTTTGACCTGGATCTAGACCGGGATCGAGAATAGGACTGAGATCTGGATCTAGACAGCGACCGACTTCTCGACCTAGAAAGGCTTCTGGATCTCGAATAAGACCTGGACCTCCCTCTAGATCTGGACTGACTGGATGTGTAGGACCTAGAGTAGGACCGCGAGTCTCTGAAGGACAGCGAGGAACGCCGTTTCCTCCGAGATGACGAATGATGCCGATTTGACGAGGAGCGGGATGGAGAACGGGACCTTTGGGACTTTTTTTCTAAAGACACCGATCGCTCGTTCTCTGACAGGTGAGGCTCTTGAGGTTTGTTCTTGGAGCTCTTCTTCTTGCTGCTTTTACGTTTTTTGGCCTTCTTCTTTTGTTTGGCTTTCTTCTTCCCTTTCTTCTGCTGGAGGCACACGCTGGACCTCTCAGAGCTGCGGTCCGAGGAGTATTCTGCCGACCGGGACCACGCAGAGTCGCTTCTGTCGTCCCATCTGCTTGAGGAATGGTCATTCAATCTGTTAAGTCAAAAGATGCATGAAGCAAGAAAAAGCTAATCTGATATTCTAAGCTACAAAGTAAAAAAGTCATACTTGTCTCCTTTGCTCCATCGCTCGACGCTCGGCGGCTGATAAACTTTAGTTCTCTTCATCTCTTCTTTCCAGTGGGGCGGCGTTTCACTGCTACCACGCTCCTCCACAGATGCAGAGCGCGATTTAGACCTTGTGGGGGTGTGATATCTCTGCAAAAAGTCCAAAATATATTGATACATTAAAACTCTTTATAAAGCGTGCTGCGGCTGTTCTTAAAATGATATGTCTTAATTGACTTGTTTGATTATCACAGCCCTCGACACCGGTAGTATATGTTACAATCAGTTCAGCCAATGAGAGTTTGGAAGAAGTAAAATGATCTAGTAATCTACAAAAATAAGGAATCATGAATCATCTTGAGACCCTTCAGAGTTAAACCAAGTGATATTTTGATTCATAAAACGGACTTTATATTGTCTTAAATTGGCCCTTGGAATTAGTCAAAGTGGATCAGGTAAAATAACAAGCAGACTATTACAAGAACAGATTTCAAATCTTAGTTGGGGTGAGCATACCATTGTTCCTCTGCCTTTGATCTTCCGTCCAGACTTGGAGACTGCTGGTTTCTGGTCAGTCGAAAGAGCCGTTTCTTCTTTAACAACACTGAAAAAATCACATTTCAAAGTAAAACACCTACTGTAATTCCTTGGATGTATACTGTTCAATGTGTAAGCTAAAATAGATTCCCAAAAAAAACACCATATAAACTGACATCTCTGTTTTATCTTCCTGAGATGGCACGTCCCGCCGCAGCAGGAAGCGGTTCTCTGGCACCGGTGGGATTTCCTCCGGTCGGACTACAGGCTTCTCCCTCTTTCCACTCTGCTCCTTCTCTCCCTCCACTTCATCCTCTGCCACCAGCATCTCTTTTTCCACTGGACATGGAGAGCTGCAATGACACCACAAGATGCAAAACAATATTTTGTTATGCAAAGAGGCAACACGTCTCTTTAAACCAACAGTGGATCATGTCAGTGCTTCTCTTTAGACTTGGATATAATGATCAGACTGGATAAAAACTGTGGTTATGTACATTTGATTGTAATTATATAAGCATGTAAAGATGTGACCATGAGGAAATATTCTTAAAAATACCTTTGCTTGGTGAGCAGAACATCAGTGTTCTTCTCCTTTTTTGACTCCCTCCTTTTCTTTTTCAGCCGTTTACTCTTTGCGTGTCTCTTGCGCTTGTGATGTTTGTGCTTTTGGTCTGATTCACTTTCAGATTCCATGGAAGAGGAGAACTGAGAGGACGAGTCGTGGGAATTGAGGGACGACTCCGCAGAATGGGGGGTTCTTTTCCTCTTACATTCAAGTACTAAATAAAAAAAGAAGGAAAAAAAGATATATTCAGTAACATTAAGGAGTTTAAAAACCAGGAGTCATTTTCAGGGTGGTGTAACGCTACAACAACAAAGACTTTGCTTGATTCTTCTCAGTATGTTGGAGGCAATGAAAGCACGCCTGGCAGAGTCAGGTGGGCAGATGCCAACTGAACTCCACCTCGCTGATCCTCACTAAACAGAAGATCAGCTTACTCGCCCCGTATTAATGACAGTGGGGGGAACGCTGGCATCAAAATGCCAACCTCTAACAGAACGAGCTCTAAATATGACCCAGTTAGGCAACACAAGTTATTCCCCACAGGAGACGTCAACAAAAGAGAGAATGCAAGAGTTATAAGCTTATTTATAGATCACTAAAAACAAACTATAAGCTAACAATTTAACTAACACAAGCGTTTCATACACACCAGACATTATAATCTTACTGTACTGGCCGGGTGGAAATACAAAATGGTTTTTATCTGGCAGTAGGTTAAAATTCAAAGGATAAGTCTGATGATGTCTTGTCAATAAATCTCATAAAAAGACCAAAACCAACAATGAAGTATTTCTTGTGCATCCAAAGTCTAATGCAGCTCATTCCTCATTGGTATAGAGAGCCACTGTTGTGCAAACATAACTGAAAACATGGTGTTAAACAATGGTTTTAATCAGTGGCTAAAATAGTCCCAGACAAATGCATTATGTACTCCTATTTTAGTAGTGTTTACTTAAAACTACTGTGTCCAGCTGTTTTAAAGATTTAAAAAAATTGAAATTAAACGTGTTTCTGTCTTCAGTAGGAACAAATTAGGTCGGGCCGAGTGCCACAGACAGCGCGGGGAAGCCTGCTTTTGGCCTTTTCATCAGACTTGTTGATATTTAAAAATAGACCTTCGTGCCGAACGTACCATCGTTAGCGGACTTGGTGATAAGTTGTCCGCAGTCCATCACTCTCACGTCAGCGTACGGTCTGCTGGCTGAATCAGTCTTCAGCCCCTCAATCTTCTTTATCACTTCAAAGCCGGAGATGACTAGACCAAAGACGACATGGACTCTGCACAGAGGTGGAAAAGCGACTTGACTATTATGTGATCTCAGTATCTCCAAGGCCCTGAAAACTTATTTTTCTAAATTTCTTGCTATGAATGTATCCTACAGAAACACACTGCCATTTCCTGCCAGTTATTATTTGACACAAAGAGATTTCTGTATTTTCTTTTATCTCTATGCTCTTATTGTTTTCTTACTGTTAATCAAATCGTTGTGAAGTGTTTTGGACTAAAGATTTGTTTTCTTTACTTTTATAAGACTGATTCTTATATTGTCATACAAGAAATTGAAAAGAAGAGAATTCTGATTGAAAAAAAAAATCTAATCAGACGTGAATTTTCATTATTGACTGAAAACACCATTTTAATGCCTTCTGTAATCGCCAAAGCGTAATGAGATTTTACCCGTCAAGGTGAGGTGCCGTCTTGGTTGTGCTTTTGGTGGACAATCCAGCAAAGAAGCCGTGGAAGGTCGACCAATGGCAGTGGTGGGATCATGAAAAAAGGAGAAAGAGGAGGAAACGAATAAGAATAAAAGTACAAAGTGCGGGTGCTACTGTATCGCCGGAAAAATAAAAAAAAATAAAAAAAGTATAGCACTTGAAAGACCGCCCTTTGTTTATTAATATTTGATTGCAAATAAACACTTGTAATCTTGGCTCTACTATAAAACTATAACTGGATCATATAAAGACGGTCTATACATTCCCTCCTTAATGTTTCATGTTTTTATTCATGAAGGGCTTATTTCAAATTTTTTCTAAGTTATGGTAACGAGCTGTTTTAGTGATACAAAGCCAATTAACCTCAAGCCAGTTGTGAATATTATTCGAAACATATCCAAAATAAACACTGTATTCTGAAGAATACTTTCAAATACAAACTATTGAATGATAAACACAGTCAGGAGAGAGAAAGAGAGAGAGAAACACAGCCTTGGAGACACATTACCTTGGAGGAGCAGGATGCTAGAGTTTCTGTAAATTTTACACAAAAACGGCAAGAGAAAAAATGTAACACATTTGTAGGTAAAAAAAGAATGAATCCATGTTTCTCTGCACTTTGAAATCTAACTGCACACAGAGAGGGGGATTTGTTGACGTTCACTCAATGACAAATTCTACTCAAAACAGGAAAAAAAAGGGACAGAAAACAAAACACATAGAAAAAAAGTAAATCAATAATGCAAGTGGCCTGTCAGTTAAATGGCATAGTTATTGAAGGTGCAGAGTGATTAGATTTACTTAATGTTACTCACATGAAAAACTGTGAACCGTTGGTGTCCTTCCCACGATTGGCCATCGACAACAGGAAGGCTCTGTCGTGTTTGAGAATGAAGTTCTCATCTGTGGGGAGCAGAGAAAGAGGGATCGAGGTCTCAGGGTGTGTTCACCGATACATAACAGCGGAAATATTCAGGGAAGAAGAAGAGGACAAAAGGGAGAACTTTCTGAATCCATTGAACCTAATCACTGCCTCACCAACCAGTCCTTCCATAAAAGGCAATTTGCTAAAAGTTTCAGCTGTTTTGTTTGTTACTTCTAGTGCTTTTATAAAGTATCAAACTGATTTTGTATGATTTAGACTATGAGCTAAAATCATTTTACATCATTCTGACCATGAAATACCACATTGGTTTCCATTCATTTTAACATGCTATGGTAGGAAAAAAAATGCTTGGACTTGAAACTTGCTTGAGATAGATAATCCATCCATTTCCCCATAACTTATCAAGGTTCATCATTTAAAATCACCATGATGGTAGATTCAAAGAGGGTCAAACTGATTTTAGAGACAGCTAATGTTCATGAGTTATGCTGTCAAATATTAAAAGTTTCAAGTCTCCTGAAGATTATTTTCATAGCATACGATATGAATGTAAATACTTTGGTCCACAGTGATGTAGAGTATGAGTATAAGCAATTTCATTGACTAAAATATGAAAATATACATGAATTATCCTTTAAAAGACAGAAAACATACTAGAGTAAGTCTGAATAATTAGTACACTACAGAGAATAAAAGTCACGCTGAAGGGATTTTAGTTAAGCACTGGAGTTAAGAGTCATACATATCATTAAGCTAAATGCATTCAAACTGCATAGAAAGTTAGGCTAACACAAAAACGCTGCAATGATGCTTACATCTTTATTGTATTAATACTTTATGTTGCAAGGCTAAATATCTCATTTCCACTGTGGTACTCTATGAATCTCTCTATTGAGCATATAAATACCCCACGTGTAACATAAAAAGTCATCTCAGGAGGCCGAGGCTTTGGGGGGGTCTGTCTGAATACAAAATCCTGTAACATCCCTTCAGTACAAATTTGCACCTGCACCATTGCAAACATTTGCACTGAGAGAGGAAGGTGGTGGGGACAGTGTTGACATGGTGTTACTGAGCTGTGTACATCTCTTACCTTCTCATTTTGCAAAAGACCACTCTATAAATAAAAGAATATGTTGAAAATTTTAGGCAGGAAGATTGTTGCTTTCAATAAAGAGAATGCCTACTCTCCATGCTGAAGTGATAAAGTCCACTACTGTTACTAAATAGAAGAAACAGCAATATACATAAAAAAGTGGAGGTCAACGGAGTCATATGTAGGAAAATTCACAAGAAATCCATTATTAACACAATAGGCACATGCAACATTATGCTCATGCAGAAGTAGCTAAATTATATTCAGATTACCATTAATGAGACATCAATAATGTAGACTATTAGATAATTTGATATTCCCATTACCTTCAAAGTAGCCACCATATATGGACTCTCCTCCTCTTCCATTTCCTGCAGAGATTAACAGTAAAATAATTAACACAAAATCTCCCAACTGCTTTAAATTAAATCAAACTAAATGTGATGTGTATAATAATAACGATTGTGCCCCATCGCAGAAAAAGTGCTGTCTCATTAGTTAATGCATGTTTATAGGATAAATGTTTAAAGTGGCGGCAACATTCAGGAAACAGTATGGTATCCTAGACAAAGCTGATACCAACAACAAAGCCGATACGATATATTGGTGAGATGAAAAGCATCTATGAATGCCATATTGGTTTTTGTTGCACCATGCACCACCATCGTTGAAAGATATTTTCTACCTAAGAGAGCATTCGATTCTTCCTAAAACCAAAACAAATCAGATGCAGCATAGTTTTCACAGCAGAGGTGTTTCAATCTGTTGCTTCCCATTGGCTTTCAAGTAAAAATGGAGACAGCTGTTTCAAAAAGGTGTAAGTAAGTCCAGGAAAACGAACAGACTAGCACAAACACAGGCGGACTAACTTCATTTTAGTCAATATAAGTAAACAAACACTTTTAAAGTAAACAAGGTTATATGTTAGACAATATTACCTTCGGTGAAGTCGCCTCCCTGGATCATAAAGTTCTTTACAACTCTGTGAAATGTGGAGCCTTTGTAGCACAGCTTTCTCCCTGTGATTTTGCCGATTCCTTTTTCACCTGCAATTTGATACATGTTAACGGAGCTCACATGAAAACATTCAACAGCCCTGCTACTGTATACCAGATGCCTTGAGGTGTTAAGAAATGTTAGTCTTGAACATTATTATCAAAAGCGGAATAAACCCACAGTTGGGGAAAAGGGTTTGTGTGTGTGTGTGTGTGGGGGGGGGGTTCAATAAACTAGATGACTTTGTTCAGGCATCCTGTTGGTAATACTCTTGTGCAGAAAAATCTTCCACTGATGTGATACTGGCAGGGGACAGAATATTGGCCCCAAGCTATTACCTCCCGGATTTTCCTTCCCCTAGGGTGAAAGAAGGCAGAGATTTCATTACATGTGTTGATGTGCTTAAGGGTGCTTTTCGGAGGACAGAGGGCTGGCTGTTCAAAAGGGCAGCTTAGGTTGATAATCTTCTAGTATTTTGCTGCACTGGCTTCGGTATTGTTCCAAGGGCTTGGTTTCTAATGGTGTGAGTTGATACCTTTCTAAAACGACACATTAGACACTGAGAAAGCCACAGCAAAACTGCCCAGCTGATTGGAGTATATTACTGTGTTCCGTTGTGTCTGCGTGTGAGTAAGTCCAGGAAAACGAACAGACTAACCAGCCGTCTCCCACGTCTGCCCTTGCCAGCATCACATTCCTGTCGGTCAGGTGGGGTGAAAAATGAGAGGGAGAATCGATCTGCAGGCTGTTTGCAGATTTATGACCATCTCTAGGCACACCACCACTACTACAGTACACTGTGTTCCGCTCAGTGGCATGAAATATCTAGGGAAACAGACCACGACCCCTCTATCCATGAATCCATCTGTCACTGGACAGTTAACACTGCAGACATAGCTCCTTTCCTCAAGATGTGTAATGACCAATGAGGGGTGTGGAGCACTATTTACAATTCATATCTCAGATTCTTATTTATGTAGCTACTCATTATGATTATTTTTAGGGTAGGAAAGGGAAAGAGTAAAAAGAAATATGTGAAACAAAAAGCATGAAGTAGAGTAAAAACATTTCCTTGATTGAACATTACTCACCAGTGCACAAAGACAGAAAGTTTTTGCTTGTCTTCGGACAAATATCCAAAAACAGTTGAAAGACTATGCGCCCAACTAAAACACAAAAGAGAAAAACGTATTAGCTCACTCCACCTTGCAGCTTCTACAAATGGGAAATGTTAAAAGATGATATGAGGCACCGTCAACATAAAGTTGGTGCTCCAAAAAACAATTAACAATGGGATGAAAAAGAATAGGCCAAAGATACAGTTAAGAGAAAGGCCCCTAAAATTGTCCATGCCATCTTTACATTCACAGCAACTGCAAATAGTTCCTGCTGCATAACTTCTCAGGGCTGGACTTCAATACAACCACTGAGTACAGACGGTTACTAATACAAAACCAGTCTACCAAGCCAATGTACCGCTGCGTGTTCCACTTTCATATTGTACAATCAAATGAAGATCAGTCAAAATCACAAAAAAAAAAAAATAAACACTTAATTTACAAGGTTTCTTTGCTGATGATTTCCATTCAAAGTAATCGGCTATGAAAGTGAGAGGAGGCTGTTTACATGCCTAACTAATTCCCATACCTGTAATCTGATTTTACGGATTCTCTTACCTGGCTCCCGGTTGAGTTCCACATCAAAGTAACACTGAGGGCGGTCTTTCACCCCCATTGTGATCAAAGTCCGGGTGACCTAAAATGTAGAAAGAGTGCAAGAAAAATCTAAGCAGGAAAAATAATAAGGATGCCCTCTCTTAAAGAAACGTAAGCACCCCAGTCGGGTTTCCTTTTTATCTGTCAGTGCAAACCTACAAAGTAGAGCATATTTAGAGGAGTGTGTTATAAAACAACCTTGAGAGACTAACAGACAGTGAGGGAGGACCGAAACAGAAAGGGGAGGAGGGATAACGAAGGGAGGGGAGTGAGAGAGAAGTCTATGGGGAAATGTACTGGCTATGCAAATGCAAGCAGAGCACAACCCAGCTTCCTTACTGAACATTTTTAATTCTGTTTCCATTGAGGACTTGGATATCACCGTGTGACACCTTACAGACACTGACATGTCACAAACTGCTGCTACTACTGAGCCTGGTCAACAACACAGTGAGAGTGAGAATAGACAGAAACTTATCTTCAAGGTGTGTCACTGGCCTGTTGGTTTGAACATGTTTGGTTTAGATTAAGTGAAGAAGCCACTGCAAAAATGTAAGCAAACAACAATGATAGCACCACACCTCACAATGTTTACTCCTGCTAAATGATTAGGAAATCATGGAAACAACCTTATTTGTGTTTCCAAAACGTTGCCTCAACTTGGTCAAAGTTCATCTATTGTTGCACAAAGTCAATAAACTGTTGTTAATTATAACTACATACCAATATTTCATCTCTGGATTTATTATAAGGTTCACCTTCTCATAATTTGCATGATATAAGCTGCATATTGTTCAGAAAATGTTCAGTTTCTGTGCTGTCATGTAACAGTTACCAACTCACATGGTGTGTTATGTGTGGGGAGGGATCTAACAAGGGGAGCAGAGAGAAAACATTACTCTACTGGAACTAATTTCAGGCCACTGATAGCTGCAAACGACAAGGAAAGAGTTGCGTCTTTCACTAATTTATCGAGCAATAGTAACACATGAAAGAGCAAGTTCTGAAGTACAGTCAGGAGGGTTTAAAGAAGATAAAGAAACAAACAGGAACAGTGCAGCTGAATTACATTGCATTCAGAAATCAGACCAATTAAAATGTTATTACACTAGTCTATGAAGTAGCCTATGGGACCCATCATTTCACCTGCCACTGCCCAAGTCAATAACAGGAATGCATTGTATTCGTAGCCAAACTGCTATCATATTACAAACCGTGCCTGTGTTTTATGTAAGCTACTGGAAATGGCATTGTTAGCTTGTAAAACGAACCTGCTAAATATAGACAGCAATAATCGACTTCAGCTTCAGAAGACTCAACTGGACAAAGCGTATACAAAGTATTTAGTCGAATACATTAGAGATAATTTGAGCTAAATGTCCTACAAGTGATGCAGACCACAGCAGCTAATGCGCATGATAAATTATTTAAAGGCAATTAAAATATAAATGTAACGTTAATGGACCAAATAAGGAACTGTTGATAAGCACAAAGTCGACATTTAACTATTAACGTTACATTACACATTCACGTTCGCTAACTAACGGCACACATTTCAGTCATGGCTTTGTCAATTTTGTCTGAAGTTCAAGACATGTTTAGAGCAACAACAAAACTGTAAATATTCCCAGGCTACATAACTAACAGCCAGCTAGCTAGCTATACGTTAACACAAACGTTAGCGCTTGCAAAATGGTTGAGCTAATAGCTAGATGCTAGCTAAAGTTAGCTAGCTTACGTTAGATTTCGCTCTTTCAATTACTATTTACATTCATATTATATGTTATACAAAGTTACAAATAACATGACTAACCTCTGTGCAGTAGCTAGCCAGGCAATTAGCTAGTCACTGACGGCCGGGGACAAAATAGCATGCGCTAACTTCACTTTTAAGTGAAGCTGTTGGTGCGATGCAAAATATCCGACTGGTTACGGTCGTTTGTCCCTCCCGGGTCTCCGTAGCAGATTTGTTGTTGTTTTGTTGTAGCCGGAAGAAGATTTCAAGTTAGCTCGTTGGCTAATTTAATGTAACTTCTTACGTAAATCTTTTAACAGTTTATTCAGGTTTTCTGTATTCTTCGCTGGTAATGAAAAGTATGCGACTGCACCAGTAACGCGCATCTGAAGCCTGGGCTGGCTACCTGCTGGTGGTGTGTTTCTTTGATATGATGCTGTAGTCAGCTAACCCACAGTAGCTAAGTAACAAAGTGCAGCATGAAACCCATGATAATGAGGTAAGTGTAAGGTGTTACTACACGTATATAATTTAACTTAGACGGAATTATCGCTGTGTTTCAAGTGACACTTAACTGAGCAAAATTGTAGTAAAAAAAAGTGTACGCAGTCAATAATATAAACTCAGTCTGTAATGTGTGCACCTCCTAAAATCCCAGCCCTGCAATAAAGTCTTCCTTCATGAAGCTTCTAGTGTTCGGTTTAGTCAAAACTATTATAAGTTTGAGAGTAGTAATACAACTATATGGCCATTTTGGAGGCTGTAGTTTGGGATTTTAGCTAAGTGTACCTAATAAACTGGCAACGTAGTGAATTTTAGTATTATGTAAAGCTGAAATGACATGCCAATTCATTGGTACAGTAAGTTAATAGACAGTTAATTCATATGCAACTATTTTGTTAAATCAATTAATCATTTAAGTCATTTTCAAGCAACTAAAAGCCTTAAAGTTAATCCTCAGATTTAAACATTTGTTGCTTCCCTTTGTCTTTTGTGATAGTAACCGAATCTCTTTGTTGATCAAACAAAACAAAATGTTTAAAGATGTAAATTTGGGCTTTAGAGACTTGATGATATATTTTATAGACCGGAATTATCCAATGTTTAATGTAGTTGCGGCTCTAACGTGATAATACTGATGACCCGATCTTTCTCTTGACCCCACGTAGGCAGTGTGTTCTTCATGGACCCAGTGGATCATGTCTCTGATCCTGTTTGCCTTTGTGGTTCGGGTCAGGGATGGACTCCCCCTATCTGCCTCCACCGACTTTGAACACAACCGTGAGCTCCAGGAGAGGAAGCAGCAGATCAGGACGGTCAGCAGGGCGCTGGCCCGTTTCCCTGACAGAGGGACTGTCAAGGGCCAGAAGCTCAACATATAGTAAGGATTTAGGAAACAAAGCAGCGGACTGTTTCAGTTGTGTTCTCTGTCACTGTAAAAAGATATAAGACACAGTCTAAAGCGACTCAGTGTGTGTTTGATTTTGTGATGCTGAAGACAGACAGCATGTTGTCCATTCGATCACACGGGCATCCATGTCACGCTGGGTCAGGCTGTTTGTTTACTAAACACCTTTTCTCCTCTCACCTGTTCAGCTTCGTCTCATCAGAAGGTGTATCCTACATGACCGTGTGCCACTGCAGCCTCCCTGTTGCTAAGGCCTTCTGCTTCCTCGAAGATCTGCGCTGGGAGTTCACAGCATGCTTCAATAGCACTGTCGTTGCCTTGGCAGCCAGGCCATATCCATTTTTGGAATTTGGTGAGTAGGAAGCAAAATACTGTCTTCTAGACTTGCTGTTGACATTTTGGGATCCTGTGTTGTGATACGTTAAACCAAACATATTTGCATTGATATATCCTAATGTTACACGTTCACACAAATGGCAGACAGCACCATTCAGAAGCTGAAGCAGCAGTACAACCAGAGCGGTGGTCCGGCCCTGGAGGTGACACTTGCAGAGGTCCAGGAGGATCTGAGGATCCATCCACCACAAGTAATTAACTTGGAGGAAGTGGAGCTCACCAACGGCACTGCAAATGGGCACATGGAGCAAGGTCCTGGATCTGGTAAGACTACACAGTGTTACTGTAATTTGGGTTGTTGGTTTATTATTTCATGTTTCTGAAAAGCAGAAATGTTGTCTCTGTGTTTTATTATTTTACACTATTTATAAAATCTTTCTTTTGTTTAACAGGTCAGAATATAAGACTCGAACCAGTGACATCACCAGGCATCCTCTCTCTGGTCTTAAATATCATGTGTGCATCTTTGAACGTAATCCGCGGTGTTCACCTCATAGAGTTCACATTCCAGGTATTAGCCAGTGCCAGAACACCATCACAAATACTTCATCTAAAAAGGAGTCCAGCATGATGTGTCATAACTTATGATTTAGTATTCAATATAAACTTGTGTTTTATATTCAATACAAATATTTTGTATATTCAAACAATTGTTTCAGAGGTTTATAAGAAAGAATACTTAACTATGGCTTTCTCACTCGCATAACATAGCCAGTTGTTCTTTGTAGTTGAAGATTTTACTTGGAAATAGTAAACTTACAATAATTATAGATATGTTGAGCTGGCTAAACTGGCTGCTTCGCATTAGCATTTTGCTGTAAAAAGCAGAGCTTTTATAATGATGAGGTCTGCCAAAAATAGCATAGACACTCTTGTGTGAATTAGCCACAGTCTGATAAAAATGCGGTATACTGTGTTTTAAATTACCTGGACTTTCACCTGAATGATTAATCCCCACTTTGTTTAATTGAATTCCTTTCCCCCGAACACAGGATGATTATGAAGGTATCTGGAATGTTGTGGCATTTCTTCTGGCGTTTGTCTGCTGCGTGTTTCAGGTAAACGTGGTTCACATTTTCATCACACACCTCTTCACCGCAAACAATGTCTGACACTCTAACATGCAAATGGCCGTTCTGTGTCCACAGTGCCACCTGTACCTGTTCCACTCATCTCTGAAGAAACTCAAGTCCTTCACCCTGTTGAGCGCCATCGTCCTATGCAACCTCTTCCTGCTTGGCCCGAGGAACGCGTGGCAGCTGATCTTCCACATTTCAGTCGCCTCCCTCTCCACCTTCCTCACCCTCACCCGCAGGCTCCAAGACAGGGCCGACGACTGCGGGGTCTGAGGAGCAGAGGACAGTTTATCGTGCTGTGTCTGTCACAGCTCTTTGTGTTTTTCCAGTGCAGATGAGAACGACAGGGAAGATGTTGTGGATTTTTAACAAAAGACATATTTGTTAATTTCGTGTCATAATGGAAAGTTATAATAACAGGTAAATATTTTCTTGTATACAATATGTACTTGCACTTTGTGTACATTGTTTTCAAGACTGTAAATTGTATACAGTCAAATGCAGTCCTTTCTGGTTAATCTAAAAAATAACACTGCAAAAAGATGCTTACAGGAAAGCTTAAAGAGATGTTTGTTTTAGAAACAAAATGTCGATCAATCTCAGTCAGTGCCATCCTGTCCCAAAAAGCTTTTAAAGAAAATGAAGTGAGCTTTTTTTCAGTCAGAGTTGCTGACCAAAGTTTTTCATGTAGAAACAGTCATTTTTATCACAGCCCAAACTGTTGAAGCTGACCACACTTGCAATTTTGTATTGAAGATGCATTTCTGCTCCCATTCTGCTCAGTATTATTTCTGCAACCACAGGCCAGTGATTATCTCTGCAGTTTACAACAAATCTGACATTTCATTGTACCTTTTTAAAATAGGCACACGTGGCTGATAACAATTAGGTCGCCTGTCCCCCCAGTGTGACAGTCAAGTAAAGCAGACAAGGCAGGTGTTTTTATACGTTTTCCACTATTCTCTCATTAGGCTACAAACCTAATGCAGAGGTGTAAATGTAAAGCTAGTTGTTTCATGCCTTACTGTGTTTGTTGCATTGTGTTGACTTGTATACAGATACACCAGCAAGTGCTCAGCTAGTCTTTGCAAAGGTTCATACGTAAGGGCTCCGTTAGTTAATGATTTAGTGGAAAGTACATTCTATGATGAGGGACAATTGGTCTCATAGTCATGTAAGGTATAATGTTAAGGCATATTATCTTACTGTTTTCATCACAGTTTGTGATACAAGGAGAATTTGATCACATCAACTCCATTTAAACCCACTTTTATACAATCAATGCAAATTTAAATATTTTAATTTATCTTTTTCTACTGATCTCATATTCTCTGTAAGAATATGAAAGCACTGATTTGAAGGGTAAAAATGTTTGACTGCACTATTAGGTTTAGATTTGTTTTGTGTTGGGTGTGGCAGTTGTTCTTCAATGTGTTCAGCTAAAATGAGATTTATACCCTGATTTAATTTTATGATAATTGGTCGATTTTGATTTTGTTTCTTTCTTTCTGTGGGAGTGGTGTTATAAACCCCAATCTGTGGTTCTCGGATTGTTATAAAAATAGAAATCATATGGTTAGAATCTATGTTTGAATATAGAACACATCACAGTAGTGCTGCTAAATAACTAGGCTAAGTATAACTCTCCTTTTAGTTCATTTTCTAATACTTTGTGTATTTAGCTTCTTAGACATTCAGTTTTTAATAGCTAAACCGTTAAGGGAGGAAAGTCAATTATTAGATTATGTTTGTCAAACAAGTAGCCTTGTGTCCTTTACATCACATCAATTCCTTATTTTATCAAGATAGTTAGAGGGAATTTTGAAGGAAAACATCTCATTTGACAATAAAAAGTAAAAAGATTTAAAAACATTCCTTCACTATACTGTACAAATAGTTTGGAAAAGTCACTTTTAGCTTGTAGTTTACAAAAAGTGAGGAAACAAGAAATAATAAAATGTAATGAAGCTGCAGGTAACAGTTGAGCTAGTAAGTAAATTGCTAAGAATTAGAGTGGCTCAGTGAACAGCCTTTTAATGCTGACTAGAACGCTGAACGTTTTCATCTTTAAATTAGGTTTTTACTTATTTGTTAGGACGTTGGTGATGCTGTAATATTTTTGATACAAAGGTGGTTTTACTGACTCACCATTTCCACTGTAGCCTACAAGTTGTTGACCAAATGAATTGTAAATTAATGTCGCCACTGATGTTCTCAAAGATGTAGAACCAAATAATGTGGAGGATGTTTTAACACTTGAAATGAAAATGAAGGAAAATGATGTTGATTACGAGGTTTCATAGCATACAGTAGAAATACACTGTGGAATTGAAACATGTGGCAGCCTTCTCTTAATGTATATTTATTTCTTTTATCAGCATCTTAAGTCTTGGGTAGAATCTGAATACAGGTAACGGTTTAAAACTGATTCAGGTTCAGAAGGGCAATCTGAAGTATGTTTAATAGGACATTTGTATCTAATTAGACATGCATACGGTTGATTCGGTGGTTTGTAATAATGGGAAATAATGTAACAATGTCATTCATTGTGATTGCCAAATATACTGGTGATTACAGGGTTTCATTTCCCCCCTGCAGTGGTAAAACTGACATTTCATTAATAAATTGTCTTTTCTTTTCCATTTGTTGATCTTTGTGTGTCCAATAAGTGCTACCTCCACATTCACCAGAAATTAGACAATACCAACATAAAGAATATTTTATTACCTCAATTATTTAGCTAATTTCCCCTTTATTCTATAAAGCTATACGCAACATGGAGATAAGAGTTTTAACCTGCACCTGGAAATTGCTAGAGCAAACTTGGAATCAAATGTACATTTTTTATGTATTTTTCCAAAATTACACCAGATGGAGCTCTTTAACAAAGTACTAATCTTCATTTAAGTTTGTGTCTGTGTCAACAGAGATTGCAGCTCTGGTTAGTTAAATATTATTAGTTGATGACATTAATCAATAGATATTAATCAACCGCCTTAGTCCACAGTAAATTGACCCTGCAGAACAAAGTGATGAAAGTGTCCTTTAGCTCGAAAGAAGAATGTTTCACAGAACTGAAAAAACTACATGCAACTAATGCAGCTGTTTGATTCACTTGTGAGACTGGGTCGAGCCCAACAGGAAAGGTCACAAAAGGTGAGAATAAAATGCACAGGATGCTTAATCGGTTTGTTACGTAGCACTTTTTAACAATTGTGGAAATGGTTCAATTATTCCACAAGAAGTGCTGACCCTGATCTGCAAAGGTCACGTTGAAGTTTAAACTCGAAGAGTCGAAGAATTATACCTCCTCCACATCCTGAAGCCACTATAAGGTTAATGTGTTAATTTAAAGTACAAATAAATATCTGTCTCATTTGACATGTAAGAGTTTTGCTCAAATTGAGTAGCACTTTAAATACTGCTAAATTATTTTTATGTTGCCTTCTCGTAGAACAAACACTCTACAGGCTGCTAGCACTAAAACGTGAGAAATTGTTCATATGGCTAATATGAAACAAATATGATAAGTGTATTTAAGTAAATTACTTATTCATCAAAAGAATGACTTGGGCTATGATAAAAGTACAATTTAAAAAAGCAGCCTTTGGGCTCCATGTTGGGTTCAGCTTACAGTACCAATCATGTCTTTTCCAGATCTTCAGGGGTTTCATTCAATCTATATTCTGTAATAACAGTTTATAACAGTTATTTTCATTCATAGGATTTTTGCAAGTGTCTCTAGCATCCTCACGTCAATAGAGTAGGTCTTATACTGAGATATGCATCAGCCTTTCATGACCTTTGACCTAAACCTACATCACTCACTGTTTGGAAAGGAACAGTTTCCCGATAACACAAATAAGCCTCTTTTTAATTTCTAGAGAAGCCACTAAAACCCTCTCATAAATATTTGACTCCGTGTCCCTGTTGTATCGCTTTTATTTTTTGTCACTAGTTTACTGACACTGATGTTGCTGCCTCATTAGCTGTGAAGCACGCAGAGTGTTTGTCAGCACTTTCGTGCATATTAAGGATGTAACTCGCAACCTAGAAACAAATGGAACATGTCCCGCAGAGCTTGTAGTGGCTTTATAAATCCATAGTGCTATAGGTCCTGCTATAATTCATCTAAATTAGACGTTCAACCTCAGCGATCATCATTTGCAGGAATTAACCTCTTATATCCTAATTGGCAGAAGCTCCTGCTGCTGAGAAGCCGCCCTCGATTTCTTAACAAATAGGGTTAACAGCATGGGTGGTCCTGCTGAAATGTTTATGACACACAGACCTGCACCTCCTCTGCTTGTTCACAGAGCAGCAGCACTGTTATTTCTTTAATAAATATTTGCATTATCAGCTGTAAGTAATAATAGAATACACAGCAAACGACTTTCACATTTGATTTGATCCAGCGTTTGCTACCATTTCTGTCTCCATTGTATTGTAGAAGTGATATAAAACAATGATTCTTAATCAAATGTGATGGTTAGTACACATATACACACACTGGGCTATTCCCTGTCTCTGTGCTATTTACTGTCACTGACTGACAGTTGCTGACAGGCATTAAATCTGCATTCACGTCAGTCAAACGTTTGACAATAGCTGACCTGTGCTTGTTTTAAGTCTTGCAGAGTAAGAAAATGAAGCTGCAGGTCTGACAGTAGAGGCTACTGTGTAAGAACATTTTACATAAGAGGTCGCAGCCTAACTCCAGGTGTACCCCAGCCTAACCCCCAGTACCCAATGGTGTTACTCCTGCAGTTAAAAGGGTAAATGGAAAGGTTGTGGAGTAGCACAGGTAATTGGAAAAAATAAATAAATTATCTAGTTGCTAACTAGCTGACAGGAACTGAGTTGGGTGGTAAATCACTGTGGATTTGTAAGAATCCCTCTTACAGAATATGTAATAATTTGAACCATTGATCATATAAATAAATGTTGATTATTGGAGCTTTAGTCATTCAATTATCGTGAATATAGATTGATGAGTTTCCAATTTATTTTTTAACCCAGAATCCTTTCTAGTCCGGCATTGTTACACTTTTTAGATTTCCATTGTGTGCTTTCATAACTGTGGCAGAAATAATGTGTGAGCTTAAACGTTCACTCCGCGTTCCAACTGTGCTGTGTTGATTCCCAGCATGGTACCTCAGACCTTACAGCTATACAGCATGCCCCTTATGCTTATTAGGATGTTCAGTAATTCATAAACCCTGAGTCTTTGATGTTCCCTGCTCACTGGCTCGACTGAACCGATGCATGAAATCACGAATCAAAGAAGACAAATCAAATGATAAACTTTACTTACAAGACTCTCCTGCTTTCTTCAGCCAACAGTACGACGTAGAGGTGCAAGTGGATGTTCTTGCACTCGAGCTGTGAGAACAATTCATCCTGTTTGAATGTATTTTAATTCATTGCTGTCCTTGGAAGCAGCAGTTGAGAAAAAATCTCAACACAAGGTCCATTGAGTAGCTGTACCAGAGCTTTTGGTCATATCATTCTTCTTCATATCATATCTTCATAATATCGTTCTTCTTTTAAGCGAACAGATTGTAGGTTTTGAATTTAAATATCCTATTGGTTATTGGTGGATTTGGAATTTAATGCATTCAGTTTAGTTTTCTTTAGTTTCAGTCAGTCAGTATCATTGATGTTATCATTCATGAAAATTATAGTAAAATGTGACAGAAAAGCAGTCTTTTTATACTATTATATTTTAGCTGTTTGTAGAATGTATGTCTTCTCTTCTTTCTATTTCTTTGTTATGTATCTAAAGGATATAAACTTAGCTAAACATTGATTTGAGCAAAGATATTTTCATCCATGTCCTGTTGAGCTGTTTCATTTCCCTGTTCTGATGTTTTCAGTCAAACCTCAGTATGTCTTTAAAGAAAATACTTCCATAATTCAATTGATTTATTACTTTTCCTTTTATCCAATTCCTCCCCCCTTCCTAAGAAATTCAGAGAACATAGAGAGAGTCTGAAATTGACTCTGCTATCAGTCAATTCTACTAACGGCTCCTTTGAGAGCAATCTATAAAGCTACAGCACAGGAATATTAGAGAGGCAATCAGATTACAGCAAAGTCATGGTTGTAAAAGTCTTTTCAACATCATCATTTTACGACTCAATCCAGTTTTTAAACACATATTTTTTCTTTGAAGTTCAATGGAACATCTTTGTTAGTTTGAGGTTAATACATGTATTTTTTTATGTGTTAGAGCTTAGTTGCAGCTATGCTTTCACTTGATGTTGACCGTGATAGCAGGATGATGTACATGCAAAACTATGCAAAATCAAACATTATGACATTAATTATACTAATGCATAGATATAAATAGTTTAAATTAATCAGTGAATTGTTTATTTATGTAATATACAGTATAATATGTAAAAAGTGCATTGAACTCACTTTGGTAACAACTCAGTATATGATTGATTAAGACTGATTTGCCATTAAATATGTTGGGGAAAGGTTTTTCCTGTGGACAACAATTTAGTTTTACATCTGCAACAACAGCGAAGTCACAAAAACAGTTGCTAATCTAACACCAGCCTCTCCCCAAACTCATGCAAGAACTCTCCCAGTCAAACCAGCCCAGACCTAAATACTATGCAATCACTTCCCCCAGACGAGGCGACACACTTTAAGTACAACATGAGTCATATTTTCCCTAACTGAATTATGCATTTATGTCAAACGTGAGATGGAGCATCCTGTCATTGTATAAATGTGTGGAAGAATTTCCCCAAGCTTGTTTACACCGTGGTTAAACATCAAAGAGTGTAGCTTTCTAACAGTTTCTTCTATAGTGTGTGTTGGCGATGACAGATCAGCTTACACGCTGAATGTAAGTGCATATGTTAGAAGAATGGCTCTCTAACAAACTGTGGTGTGTATTAATCATGACTCAGTGTACCTTACAAATCAAGATGAAAGAGCGGCACAACAACAATGCACCATTACGACCAAGGAACTAAAGAAAAAAATAACATCTTGACTAATTTATA
>JAVQJL010101527.1:0-10186 GCA_036024295.1 Nannoperca obscura | reverse complement strand
AAACAAACCCGCCTTTAGCCCGTTGTAAAAAACCAAAAAAAAAAAAAAAAAAAAAAAAAAAAAAGAAAATCAAATAACTTAAAAGAAAAATTGAAAAATAAAAAATGACCCTACCAACCCACTGAACTCTCCTCAACCACCACCCCTTACCAATCTTAAGGAGTGTGTTTTTAAAAGTGCATCAATATTGTTCCAAGTCACCCAACTCTCAAAAAAGTTAATGGTAATAATTGATAACAGGAGAAACTGCAGACGACTAAACCGATCCCTCGGACATCACCGGGGATTCTTCCCCCTCCTGTGTGTCGCTCAAGTATCGTGCAACTGCAAAAACATTACATAGCTTAAGTTAACTTCCTCGCCGTTTCGCTGTCATCCGTCAATCCATACTTCTAACCGCTTTCACATGCCGCTCTTTTCCACAAAAAAAAAAAACCTCACAAGAAACCCTTCAACCTGCATTCGTTTTCCTCTCAAACCTGGTAAAAACTTGCCAAATCTCCTTTATTGTCCAATAAAATGACATCAGTACTATTTAGCAAACCTACTAAACAGTATTAATTGATCTGTAACATGTAGGAGGCAGACCAAGAACAGAATAATTATGTTGCAATCGCTGAATTATAATACACGTACATATCGTCCTATTAACTTACTGTACTGGTCTGTGGATTTGGCAGTGAAACCAAGACCTCAATAACTGACCTTGATCTCTGTGTTAACCTTTAACAGTGCTCCAGACCACAAAGCCCCTCATGTCCTTCCTCTGTGAGCAGGCCCAGCCCACTCCTGGCCAGCACTTTTCAGCATAAATAGTAAGCAGTGCTACAGGTGCACAGTATGATAAGATAGATAGAGCGAGCAGCTAGCTACAGTAGCACTCCTCTGGCTGGATATCAGCTTGGTTGAAATGCCATGTACTGTATTATCAGCATTTCAATCACTTTCATCAACACTATAGAAACTTTCCTGCACAAATCAGTGTGAATCACAGGTGAAGAAAACCCAGGAAAACTGTGAGTTGATGACTTCTTGCTAAAAGATGATAAAAGAGTAACATAACTAAATGCTAGCTAAATATACATTATTTATATCATATTTATTTTTACTATGTTATATCAAAGAAATATGTCTATTTCATATAATTATGCTGTTTGTTTTTTTTTCTTTCAAGTATGAAAATATATTCAGGTTTCCATTCTGGGAAACTAAAGGCACTATCAAGTTTTTCAAGAATTTGCCGTTGTTTTTAAATAGCTTGTTCGATTACATGTGGCCCGTACAAAAAGTTGAAAGTACACCCAACCGGGTATGAATGGGGCAAAAAAAAAAAAAAGAGAAAAGGAGAAAAACTAGAAATTTCTTATTTTCTAAAAGTTTATAGATTGTCACACCATCGCTCATGTGGAGACTTGACGTAGATACTGGCAGCTCACCCCCACCCCCCCTTGCTCCGGTTAGTTCATTGGGAGACAGGCACGAGTGGTGTGAGTGAGTCGGGTGGTGACGGGGGTTCACAAGTTGACATCCCGTACATCTGTGGGGGTGCTGGACTGGTCTTGCTGCTCCCTCGCCTTGTTGCCGGCTCTGACCCCGGTCTCCTGCCGGCACTGATGTCCCTGCTGCAGGCTGGTGGTCAGCATACGCTCTATTTGCTCCTGGCACGCCCTCAAACAATCCTGGAACAAAAAGGGTCAGATGTTGTTACACACACACACACAAACACACACACACACACACACACACACACACACACACAGGTTCATTTTAAACAACTTTTTATGCATGAATCTTTGTCTTTGTTTAGCACCTTTTAAACTGTCCTTCCTCCACATGTATGGAAGCCTTTTTTTCAGCACAAACTTGGCTTTAAGTGTGACTTTTGTTAATTCAACAAAGGGGAAAGATGCCAGGAAAGAGATAAGAGATATTGTGTGAAAGCCCAACATAAGCGCTTTCAACTGGTTTTGTCAGTGTGTCTCTACACGATACCCAAATAAAGTTATGTTGAATAGACGGACATCATGGGGTTTAATCTGTACACCTGTACGCAGACACTAGCGTGCAAAAATGTGGCATTTCATCACATCTAATGTGTGAGTTATTTAACAGCTTTGGTCACATGCATGGCATACCCGCAGGGAATTATGCGTCTTGAGGTAGGTGGTCCTGTCTGGATCATGACCAGAACAATGGGTACCAGCACACTCCAATACCAACAACACAGTGCAGGGAGCTACATGGTGGGCACAGGAATCCTCTCCGACACAAGACCTGCGCATGTCTGAGGTATGAGTTCAGGGGGAATGTGTCGGGGCAAGGCTCCTGAAGGGGCTCTGTGAACTGTCAGGGAACAGTTTAGCAGATCTGAAACTCTGGACTGCCTTCCACCACCCCCCTCTCGGGTTTACAGCCCGGTCAGTCTCATGTGGAGGTCTAGAGGAAATGGCTTTGACCTACTGCACCCTGACCCTGTGAGTTTGGGTGTAAAACAGAATATAGGACAGTGCGACCGGATGTTTTTGGACAATTTCTCTTGTAAAACGGGATCCTCTCTCTGTCGCAGTCAGTTCCTGCAGGTCTGTGTGGAAAATGTGGGAGGTCTGCCTCGCTGAGCCGGCTGCAGGACTCCTAACAGAATGAACCGAGGCTCGCAAAGACGCCAACATTCCTTTGAAACGTACGTATAATTGGAACCCGATGGGCTGCAGTCGGAGCGCCTGTTGTGACGGCTGGGTTGCGGGGCCCTCGTTGCCATGGCAGTGTAACCACAAGCTAAAGAGGCAACCATGTTCTTCCTGCTGCCCATTGGCTGTGGCCTTTTTGGATTTCTATGCGTCTGTAACTTTTCTTATTGAAATATATTATAGTTTAAGTTACTAGTATTCCATTTCAAATCGCTATAAGAATCCCTTGTATTAAATATAAGCCAGCGTCTACAATACAAACTCCAATAAAATGTCTCAATGCTCATGTACATGCCATATTTGTGACTTATATATTACATTAAAGTCTATGAAGGCCCATTTACTTCCATTGTATTTATAACTCGGCACCTATATACAGTACAAACTCCATTGATATTTCATAATACTTGGTACTGCCCACTGATCAACTTTACATTATGACATTATGATGACATTTACACTTTATGAATTGTTATGAGGTAATATAATACATTAAAGGGAGGTCCATTGACTCCCATTGTATTTAGTACAAAATCCACTGCAATTTCAAAATGCTCAGTATTGGACCTTGATCAAATGTTCATATGCCCAAATGATCTATAATTCAGCCAATACATTAAAGTCAATGAGTTTTCTTATGTTTATAAAGGCATCGGTCTGCAGGTATGCAGACAGCTTGGGCAACTTTCGGTTTCCTCATTGGCCTTTGCTCTGGAAAAGACGCGCCTCGACTTCATTACGAACATGTTCCTCCACCAGGAGGGGTACGCAGCTAAAGTGGGAGCCATGCAAAGAAATTGCATGTGTGCTACCACAAGAATGTGGGCTCTGACTTTTAAGAAGACATTCCCTCTGCAGCTGCTCTTTATAGCAGCAGTCTGGCTCCACAGCCAAGAGCCAAAAGCTTGCTCTCTCTCTCTCTCTCTCTCCCTCTCCCTCTCTCTCTCTCTCTCTCCATGAAAAGTAAATAGCTTCAATCTGCCACTACTGAAGTCATCACTGTTGTTTACAAAAGAGCCTTTTATGCTGCTGTCGTGAGATGTTGCAATGATTATTATTAACAATGCATTGTTGTGTAGCACTAAAACTATTGAGTAATTACATCTGGCAGGTCTGGATCTCCTTCGCTGGTGTACTCACCACCTCTGTGTTGGTGATCTTGGCCAGTAGGTCCGTCAGATTGTCTCGACTCAGCCTCTGGTCAGTGTGGTCCAGCTGAAGGCCGCACACAGCAGCTCCCATGCTGCCAGTGGCGATCATGGAAGGAGGGTTCATGGCAAGGCGGTCATCTGGCGAGGAAAGAATTAATGTGCAATTAGTCGAGCAGAAGCTTAAGGCCACAGTGGCGGAAGGAAATCAAATCAAAAAGCCAAGAGGAAGTATAAGAGATGCAGGAGACGTTGAAACATCTGAATCATCCCCGATATGAATGCTCCACAGCTGGCCCCGACTTTCCCACAGTCTGAATTTCAACAGACAGCGTTGAAACGGTGTAACCTGTGTGCTTTCCTTCATAGAGACTTCAGCTCTGATTAGAAAAGCAGACAAATCCTCCTACTCGCTGCACAATGAGTTCCAGGAACGACTCCCTCCGGTGCATATCCAAGTCTAAAGGCTTAAGCGACAACAGGCCTGGATGGAGGAGGAGGAAGAGGAGGCAGCCATGGAGAGTACACCTCCGCAAGCACCGAGCTGACACTGCTTGATGTGGCTCTGAATGAAACCTTTAACTGGTTTCGCTAAAGCCCTCTCAAAGGTTTCTCATTTTAATGCATTTTACTTACAGCTGATTATTTTACGTACCCTTAATGAACTGTCTAATAAAGCGGTTTCTGAGGAGCACATTTTTTTATTTGATAGATAATTCTATATCAGTTCTATTCCAAGTTCATAAGCATTGCAAACTGCGTCAAATCATCTCCGGCATTAAGCCGTCGGTACGCTTCTTCAGAACTTTGTCAGACGGTCGATTAGCTTCAGAAACCCCCTCCACGAACACCTTTCTGACGTCTGAGGCCAATAATCTGACATTGCCACCCACTTAACGCTGCGATTGGTCGGCTGTACAGAGATGAGAAAGGAGGGTTTGAACATCTCTTTCGAGCGCTCTTTCTGTAGTCCTAAAGTTAGCACTGACCCAGCCCTTATTTTTGGATACTTTTATTGTTGGGATGTTTTCTGAATGCAGCCCCCGGGAGGTTTTTCCCCTCTCGTACAAGACACAGGCTCCTTATGGTCTCAGCACATGGACACTAATCTCAAAAGGGCAGAGAGACTTGGCGCACACACTTGTTGAATGCTGTGCACGTCCAACCCAGAACATCGTCCTAGCCCAGCGCAAACCAGCCGCGGTGGCCTGATAGCTTTGATTAAACCCTGGGGAGCAGCCTGCTTCTCTACGCCCATCCTCTCCTCCGTGGACCAGCTGTCCATAGGAGGAGCTCCTCCATCATAAGAATAACATCTCAACTCCATATAAAACTCCAAACATTTACATTACTGCATAACCACAGCAGGCCTCGTTTTCTTTCCCACTGCGGCTACTTTGTGCTTGGATATAACCAGCTGCTTATGAATAGCAGAGAAGACCACTGAAACACACCCAAATATAAAAAATAAAAAAAAGTGTGACACTAAAACTGTGCTAAGCGGGGCATGAAACTCATTGAAGGAGCCTATGGTTCCAATAACTCGCTCTAGTAAACAAGTGCTTATTGGCCAGATCTGACCGCACTGGCGTTCGTGAGGAATTTCATTGAACTAAAGGGACCTCCTTTGTATTATTTCCATCATTAGTTGAAAGGAGGTAGCAGATGAAAGGCAGCCTTGTGACAGAGGAGCGCTGTATGTTATTTGTATTAGGTGATCCTGCAGTAGTGCTTCTTGTCCAGGATATGAAAATATTAGAGGGATTCCTAGTACAGACAAAGGAATGCCATGAAAATTCACCTACGGAGAGGCCTAAGGGGACATCTGAGTTTGTGCTTCTCCAGAGCCTGCAGAGTTTATTTTGGACGTGAGTTCGGGATGGGAGGAGGAAGGAAGATCACTGGATCACTGCGCTGACTTTTTAAACCTGGAAGCTTCCCCGTCAACAAACAATACAGGGCAAATAGAGTAGGAGTTCAGCTGCACCTGAGTCATCCAGCGCAGTGCGGGTATGCTGGAGTACAAGATACAGTGTGTTACAGTCGCCATCATTAGAAATACGTGGCTTATCTAAACACAGCACTGATTTTTTTTCCTCCCAGGAACTTAGAGACATGTGGATGTCACCCCTTTAAGCGGCTGTGGAAAGAGTAGAAAGTGAATAAGGCAGCTGCTAAAGCATGCGGAGAGAAGAAAGAGGTCACCAGTGACTCACGATGGGGGAATGTTTGTGTGTGTGGGAATATTCTGGTGGATGTGGAAAAAACAAGGCAGCAAAGTGAGCGTGCGAGCGAGCAAACAAGCCCGAAAAGGCGCAGGAAACGTTACGCAGCCGCGTTACCTGTGGCGCACAGGGCGATGAATGTCTGCGTGTGTTTGCGGACCATTGCCAGCTTGTCTTTGGGAAGGGGCAGCCTGCGTATGATGTGCTCTATAAAATCATTGGGGATGACCGAGGCCATGTTCCACTTCAACTTCCCCAACACGACCAGTTCCCAGTCCTAAAACACAGAGAAAGAGAAAATATATTTAAAAAAAAGGTGTCAGTAAGTTCAAATCAGGTTCTTGACAAAATCTACTTAGAGGGTTAAATGGCGCGCTGCCATGCCTCCATTGACCGTGAAAAAGTCATCACAGTCCGTCCCTATTCCCAGAGGAAATGGCTCTGTAAGAAGAGTAACATTTCTTCACTTTATCTCTCCTCGCTGTATCTTATTATCTGCATGCCTTTCTCATTCCTCCCATCCTTTGTATTCATATTGCTGGCATGTGACAAGCTTTGCCCTGCTTAGAGGCCCTGCCAATGAGACAGCTAGCCCCTTCCTTCCTGTCACAAGCCTCAAACAGCTACAGTGAGTTTGCACTGCACAGGCAGCAGCACAGAGCCGACTCTTCATACAGTACAGTCAGCGAGGCAGGACTGCTCACTTCATGATTTAATTTCCTGAGTGTTGAGTCAATCTTTACAGTTCACCAGTTTGCTTATGTTTTCCCGTTTGGCTTTTAATATTTTGAGTAAGCATAACGAGAATGATGCATCTGCATCTACAGAAAATTAATTCAAAACTTTTAACTTTTAAGATGTAAAGAATGTGTATGCTGACATTTTTTTGTCAGAATCACACAGACCTAAAGAAACTACAGCAGAAAAGTCAGGCGACAGGGCGAGCCATCATCTGCATTATCAGAACCAATAAAAAAAAAAAAACTCCATGGAGAAATAACCAGTGAAACCATTTTCAGGTTTAAAATAAGCAGCAAAACAAATGGCTGCGCTGGCGTTTTCATAAGTCATGCTATGTCAATTTGTTAATTTGTTGTTAAGCACGTCCAGATCCTATCTGTGTACTTCATGTTCAAATCAAGTTACACAATCACAAGTCTCTGCTTGCTATACATTTACATTTATACATATCCATTTATTTCCATATTTCTAAAATCGGTCTACTCAATATCTATTAAAAAAAAGGTCCTGCAGCAGTGAGGCACCAGAGCAGGTCTGTGAAGGTTTGCAGTTTGCAGCATTTCCTGACATTTCTCATCTTGGTCTCACATCAAGTCACCTCATGGTAGAAAAACCATGATGTCTATCATGTGCAGAGGGCTTCTCAGTCCCCAGAAGGGCCATCCTTTCATTATGATTCAGAGTCACTGTGTCACCCATGATGAACTCTCTAGAAGATGACAGAAGCATTACGTTACCGAGGAGAGTTTTATACTTTCCTTTTATTTGACACATATATGTAGCAGCAAATAAAAGAAAGATCAGACTGATTTAAAGACTAATTGAAGTGTATTAAGTCTAAAAGGAGCAATAAGTATAATTTCAGTTTGCTTCAGGGTTTTAAAGTTAAAAGAAAAGTGAAGCTGAAGCCACTAAACTGTCACACTGAACTGTTATCACACTTTACATGTCACCTAAAAAGCAAACATAGTAAACACCAAAACTCCAGCGCCAGCAGGGACAGTCCCTGTCACCAAATGCTTATCTGTCATCTGAAATGTCAGCCATTACTCACATTTACATATGTTTCCTGTACATGACATGCCACACACACACCCTGCATTTACATTATTTTAACCCTTGTGGAGATTGTTGACTGTGACATGAGCAGGGCGAAGGTTTTCCGTCTGTGCTCTCACTTCCTGGACAGCTGCCCCGACACAGCTGCCCCTCCACCCCCCTTCGACTCCTCTCTTCCAGCTGAAGCAGCAGCAGCGTTCATTACAAGGAAGAGCTGCGACATCTTTCGCTGCCTTCTCTGTGCATCCTGTCAGGATATCCAGGAATCTGGAGTCTTACGACAATATGGAGCATCCAAAGGGACGAATGTCATTTCCCACAACAGCTGCAGGCAACGGGGGGGGGTGGGGGAATAGAGAGCATGTGGAGCTGTTTGGTTGAAATAAGAAGCAGATCTGACCTCACAACGTAAAATGGTCTGGAATTAAAACAATGAGCTGATTTATGGATTAGTCGATCGACAGAAAATGTATCTAATTTGATATTCAAGTGATCGCAACCAGTGGTTTCATCTATTAATCGCTTTGTCTAAAAAAAGACAAACAATAAATTGTTTCAGAAAATGACTTTTCGCTCAAAGTTTGTGGGTCCATTACTTACACACGGGTCTTAAAGTTTGTTTAATAGGCCGCATGTTATGTCTTATAGAAGTAGTATTTCTGTGAATGTCATAAAGAGATATCCTCCTCTTGTTTAATGCTCATATACGTGTAGGGAGGCATGATTCTTCACGAGCTTCTGGCTGCTTTTGTTTTGGTTAAAAACCCTTTATATCGTATTAAAATACAGAGCATGTCCATGTTCTGCGGGATGTCCAACATATACTGCATAACTGGCACTAGATGGCATCACACGCCTCTTCAGTCCACATGGATCCAAAGAAAGGATGTGGCTGCATTGTGCACAGCTCCACTTATAAAGGAAAATTAGATACTTCCTGTGAAACCAATATAGCTATTAGCATTACAAAATCATCCCCAAAACATGACACTGCGTTTTTTATGCTCTCGTGAATGAATGGGGGCTTTTCTTACCAGCAGTTCCCGTGGTGTGATGGAGTTGTCGGTGTACATGCAGAGTTTTTCTGCTGATAGCGGCCTGCAGTCCTTTAACTTGGAGGCCAGGAAAATGCACGCAGCTCCAAGAAGCTGCAAATAAGTCTTCCTTGAGGGCACCACTGCTAGAAATCTGTCCAAATAATTAATGGCTAAAGGGAAGACGTCTTCATTACTCTTCTCCTCCTCACACACCTTAAAAGAAACAGACAAATATAACAGAAAACGAATGTCAGGTTATATGTAAAATATATATATATATATATATATATATATATATGAAGATTATATGTGTGTGTGTGTGTGGCTGATCCTTATAGTTACTGATCCAACCTGCATCGGCTGTGAGTGGATTCACACAAACAGCTCAACGTGAAGATGCTGTTAATGTTCCTGACAGCATGAACGCAAACTGGGCCACTGAACATACCATGAAGCCATCCCGTCCAATCAGAGGAGCCTGACAGGGCTGGGGGGGGGGGGGGGTGCATGCTGATCTGCAGAACGTCTGCCAGGTGTAAAGGGTCATTACTCTAGTTCCTGGCAGGCGATGGCACGTCCTCCACACAAGGACAACACAGTGGAACACGTGCAGCCTGAACAGCTGCTGCCTGAGCTGCAGCTTCCTGGTTGGCTGTGTGCAGCATGTTTGTCACTTCCAAGGTCACGTTGCCACAAAGAATGAATTCCAGTGTTATGTGTCGTGGTTCTTCTTCTCCATCACCTACAGGGAAGTTGGTGACACTAAATTGGCCGACCTGATTACTTTACTTTGGATTCTGCAGTGGAAATGAAACCAAAGCTAAGATCACAGTTTCACTCTTACTGAAGTGTCTCGCTGCTTCTCAGAGGCACACGTTTTACTGCAGTTACTTCACAGCTTCACTGACTTCACACTCAAAACGTCCCGGAAAAGATGTTATAAGTCATTTTTCCTGTAAAAACAAGAAGAGCTGCTTCTTCCCCTTTTAAGCAGATTTTGGTTTGATGTGTGTGTGTGTGTGTGTGTGTGTGAGAGAGAGTGTGTGTGAGTGTGAGAGAGTGTGTGTGAGTGTGAGTGTGTGTTGTGTGTGTGTGAGTGTGTGTGAGTGTGAGTGAGTGTGTGTGAGTGAGTGTGTTGTGATGCTGTGTGTGTGTGTGAGTGAGTGTGTGTGTGTGTGTGAGAGAGTGTGTGTGAGTGTGTGTGTGTGGTGTGTGTGTGTGAGTGTGTGTGAGTGTGAGTGAGTGTGTGTGAGTGAGTGTGTTGTGATGCTGTGTGTGTGTGTGAGTGA
>JAVQJL010101521.1:0-18964 GCA_036024295.1 Nannoperca obscura | reverse complement strand
GTACTGTGGGTACTGCTGGTAGTAATGTCAGTACTGTGGGTACTGCTGGTAGTAATGTCAGTACTGTGGGTACTGCTGGTAGTAATGTAAGTACTGTGGGTACTGCTGGTAGTATTGTTGGTAATGCCATGAACTCCACAGTATAGTGCAATATTCCACTTGGAGAAACCCAGGTTGCATCACACTGTTTACTGTCTGTCACCTTTTAGCACATTATCAAAATCTGATAAAGAAATAATGTTGCTTATTGTTATTGTATTTTCAACTGTTGTGTTGTATCAGACTCAATGGGCATTGCTATTGTAAAATGTTAATAATACACATCCCTGTTTGCATGTGATTGTCTAAACCTCTGCCACCAGGGAATGAAATTAGCTCCCGCCATCTGCCAAATACAGGGTAAATGTTGCAGGTCCAAATCGCAGGTCACCTTCCTCCATGGCAGATAGGGTTTTCTTATATTAATACATAGTGTATTTAAAAAGCAATAAGTTAAGAACAGCCAAGGTTACATGACGTAATGCACAGTTCTACTATCAGGTAATTCTAAAGTGTTCTATGTAGATTTCAGAAGTGGCTGACAGAAAAGTTGAGCAGCCAGTATAAATGTTCAGTAACCTGCCACTGCAAGGAAAAACTTAATTTCAGACCCTGTCTGCCACTCTTTTTGTTTTTGCCTGTTAATACACTTTTTCTCCTCTGGTACCTAAGGAGGATTATTCCATTTGAGTCATTTAGCTTGTGTTCCTCTTTAAAAGAAATCTGAAAACAAACCTTTGCCGCACCTTTATGAAACCTAAAATTGATGTGAATCGAATTGAAGTTCAAAGTAAGGGCATTTTGGACTAGTGCTTTTAGTAAAAGTTTAATGAGCACAAAAGACACGACCTGATATAAAATAATAGTCATAGGTTTTTTTTATTGTTTGTGATTCCATCTCTCTTCAGGGCCAGTGGGGAAGAAGTCAAGGTGAAGCCATATTTGCCCCCAGATAAACAATTTCTCCTCACACGCAATGGTAAGGCGAATTTAAAGTGGGGACTGCTGTTCACCACTTGCTTTGTAACGTCAACAATTTGTATCTGTTACAGAAGGAACGCTCTCCAGTTCCCCATAACTTTCAAAAGTTCCCTAGTGAAGCAATTCTGACATTTCCATGGGTTGCACACTGGTTGCATGTAAAAGCATGACACATAATAAAACAATAAAAGTAAAATGTAATAGCCCTAAAATTATTTTGCAACTCAGAAAAAAAAAACGATTTAAAAATTGCCATATTTAAATGTTTATTTCGAAGACTCTTTTAAGGAATATCTTTAAAATCACAATTTAAATGTAAATTTAATTTCTTTATGAATTGCTCATTAATGTTGAACGAGTAGTACAAATGTTTTTATAAAAATACAGACAGAAGGCAAACATATTTTCCTACGTTTTGATATGAAGATCATGTATGTAGAGTGAAGATAGAAGAAAATAGAGCAGTTTTAAGGTGACTGTTTCAGGGGGCTTCTGCTGACTATAATTAACACTGGAAAGTTTGTTTCAGTGACACAGCCCAGCCTCCATTAGTGACAAACATTGTTTATGAAGTACGCATAGGGTGTTAGTCTTATATAACGCATGATTAGAATACGTAGATAATTGCCATTGGAGTTTAAGTATGGCATTTCAGGGAATAGTTACCTCTTTATGCTCTGTGCCTGCTCCTCATCTGGTTGATTTTGTTTTCACTTCACTGTGTGTGTGTGTGTGTGTGTTCTGTTTTGCAAGATAATGCAGCTGGCTTTGAAACCGACTTAAATCTTCATCTTAAGCATCCCAATAATTAATTTTTTTGCAGATTTCTGCAGGAAACCCCCACCATTGTTGTTGCCGTGTTTTCAGCAGTGAGACCTGTACCCTTTTCACTTCCTCTGGTTTGCGCTTAACCCACATTTCTGTGTGACAATGCTGTATCTTGCAGTTCCCTGTTACAAGCGCTGTAAACAGATGGAGTACTCGGATGAGCTGGAAGCCATCATAGAGGAGGATGATGGAGATGGGGGCTGGGTGGACACTTACCATAACTCAGGTTGGACGCCATCTCTCAACAGCCATACATTGCATATATCCTGAGCATGGCTGCATCTTGTTCAGTTTATCAATGTCAGAAAGCAGTGTGTGTTGGACTGATGTGCAGATGGGGTGGCAGCAAATTTGTACGATTTATATGTTAACAGTTGTATTTGCTGAACACTGTTTGCTCTGGAAAATACAGTGTAAAACACAGTGCTGACACTTTAAGAGGAAATACCACAAATGCCATTTAAAAAAAAAAAAGTTTTAAATTTATATTTATATGTATACATTAAAATATGTATTGAAAATAAAAATGAAGATAGTGAGACTTTAACATTTGTCAAGGTGATCTGAATGGCTCTGACTGATGTGTTTCGGCAGGTGTGTTAGGAGTCGCAGATGCCGTACGAGAAATCACACTGGACAATAATAAGGTATGCTTCATATATGTCACATGTAAATACAACGTGAAATGCAGACGTTCCAAGCGTGAATGATAATTTAGTATAACTTTAAGCAGCTAAACTCAATATTTTTATAATAATGTATCTTTAGCATGGTGGTTCGTTCTTGGTCTTGTTAGCACATGTGGACTTCACTTATATAGCGCTTTTCAACCTTTTGTGGTTTCCAATGGCCACACTCAATTATTTAAACCAATTCAGAGACCGATTGCAAGGAATTCAAGGTGCTGGCCTCAATCCGGGGCTTAGGGTCTTGCACTTTGACATGTGGACAGGAGATCCGGGCATGGAACCGCTAACCCTGCCACTAATGGACAACCTGCACTACCTGCTGAGCCACAGTCGCCCTGTGCTGCGCTTAAAATTCTAAACTCAGGCTTCACTTGCTTAGTTGTCCCTTAAGCTTTTGGCAATATCCCATGCACCTCTTCAGCAGCAACCGGATATGTTGATTAATGGGTTTTCATTTCACTCCGTAAGTTCATAAAAAAGTCGTTGGATATTCATAGGAACAGGTTTAAAATGTGGCCATTTTGTTTCAACTGTAGTTGAAGGGTGAACCCTTTTTTAAAATTTTAAAATGCTTCTAGGACAACAACATGAATGCCACATCTGCAGCATGTCGCGACGACAATGATGAAGATGACGACGAAGATGGAGAAGCAGCAGACATGGAAGGTATTCGCACCTCACTCATATCGGTATCGTATATATATTGACGAAGAAGTCATTTGGTTTCCTCTCTAACAGTGTGCACTCTACCTCATGTCTTCCTCAATGCTGTCTTTTCAGAATACGAGGAAAGCGGCCTGTTGGAAACGGACGAGGTAGACGGCTCAAAGGGTTGCAGCATATCATTTGATGTCAGTTACCGTCAATCAGACCGCCATCTTTCGCTTCTCTCCTCTGTCTAGGCGACTCTGGACACCAGCAAAATGGTGGAGACTAAAGCCAAAGCAGACCCTGGGTGTGAAGACGCCATCCTTCAGACTAGAACATACGACCTGTACATCACATATGATAAATACTACCAGACGCCTCGACTCTGGCTGTTTGGATATGATGAAGTACGTACCCGGACGAAGTGGGACTTGATAAGACACAACAGTTTGTTCTAAAAAAGCCTGAAACAGTGTTGTAGTACTCTTTTTCGAAGGTCTTGTCTCGGACTAAGAGGACTCTGGATCTTATTTTCAAGACCGGTCACTAAATTGTCAGCGCATTGTCTGATTTATTTGTTCAAATAATTTCTGTGATTGGATGTAAAACTTCTTGCTTCAAATGCCGACGAATAACTCGACTCGATTTTAAAGCGAGTGCGGGAGACATGGAGAAGAAGCTGTGGCTGTCTGAGCGGGAGGAGACGACTAATGATTATATTTATTATTGAATAATCTGCCAATTATTTTCATGGTTAATTCCACGGTCTAAAAAAATGCCATCACAATTTCCCAGAGCCCATGTCAAAGAAAAGCAGGACAGTCCTCCCATTTAAGACCCTGTGGCTTGAAAAATGATCAATCCATTACCAAAATAGTTTGCAATTCATTTTCTTTCCATCGATCAATCGATAAATATTTTTGCAGATCTACGCCAAACCAAACTCACAGCGCTAATAAACCATCAACTCATCCGTCTACTGTGTTGTCTCTCAGGACAGGCAACCGCTGACCGTGGAACAGATGTACGAGGACATCAGCCAGGACCACGTGAAGAAGACGGTCACCATCGAGAACCACCCTCACCTTCCTCCACCTGCCATGTGCTCCGTCCACCCCTGCAGGTGAGAAAGAGACGGAGGGGGGGGGGAAGAAATCCGCCACGTTTGACGAAATTACATTTTGTTGATATGCGCTGATATATTATCAGTCGTTGCGCATGAGCTGCAAGCTATGCTAAGCTTGCGCAATGATTAATTGGTTGTTATCATCCCCACTTTCGAATGTAGTGTTGAAAGTCAAGCAGCTGGCTCTTTAAAACCACACAGATGGTTAATGGACTTTATATACATATATATAGCGCTTTTCAGCCTTAACGGTTCTTAAAAGGCTTAACAAATCGGTATCATTCACCCATTTTCACATACACAATCATGTTTCCATGCCTCGTGGGGACATTACATTGACTTACATTCATTTCCTGCAGACTTGCTTAACCCTAACCCTTAACCTCAGTGTAACCTTTAAACATGTCGTCTCCGTGAAATTCAGAATCTCCCCGATGGGGACCTCACTTTTTGTCCCCACGGTGACACAAGTCTCCATTGGTCAGTGTGCAGTCAGGTTGAAGTTCCCATCAGGTTGAAAAGTCCGTTAGTTTTTTTGGTATAGTGAAGGGGTGGGGTGTTTTTTATTTTATATTAGATAAAAACCTTTGGCCGCTCTAACCATTTGCTTTCAGACACGCTGAGGTGATGAAAAAGATCATTGAGACTGTGGCTGAAGGGGGCGGAGAGCTGGGAGTGCATATGTATCCTTTCATGGTAATAATCTGTAACGTGTCCTCCTTTTGATTGATGTTTTTACCATTTATTTCCACCATTTCTCCATTTCTTTTAGCTATCCATTTGAACCATTTTGCATTACTTTGAGCTGTTTTACAGTTTATATATTACTTTTTATTTTTAATTTTTTACTAATTTGGGGATATAAATGTTAATACTAACCAAAAGTTTTGGATTTGGTCTAGTAGATTGTCTCCAGCGGCATCTTCGAACGGGGTGCAATGGTTGCAATGCAAGCCCCAAAAAAACACGTTTTTGCCACCGACAGGCTCGGATTGTTATTCGTGTCTGACAACATTACGGGGAATGAGACGGACCAAGACAAGACGGTCTGTTAAAGAGCAAGCTCTTTGTCTTCCTGCGACTCGGATTTCCTTGATTAAGACTTCCGTTTCTCCAAAAAGGATCTCTCTCTTTCACAAAAAAAGTTTCTGGTATATTGCGAAATAGAGAGATTTACCTGGCGGTCATGCTTCAGGCTTAATGAGCATTGTCTGAACTCGTCTGGCAATGGCTTGAACGAAACGCACGTTTATTCATACGTAAAACTCCCACACACAATTTTTAACCCGTTGAGACCCAGCTGTTTAACTAACATTTCCTATGTGTATTTCCAATATTTCAAGTTGAGCAGTAGAAAACATTTAGGACGTTTATGCACTTTAAAACAGCCTGTTTTGTTTTTTTGTCTTAGTAAATAACCACCTAAATGAACAAATTGCTAAACTGGGTAAACTGGGAGTGGCCAATATGACAATCCATTTTCAGTCTGAGATTTAGCTATACTTTATTTATTTTTATATGGCTTCTTCCTCATAACTCAGATTGTTGTCAACTCAATTGTCACGACTGAATTAGTAGGACTGGTTTATGACGGCATGGGATTTTTATGGGATCAATGTGATAAAGAACCTTTAATTATCAGGCACTTCTTTTTCACTTCTAAGGTGAAATCCAGGCAATATATTCTTGCTTTTTGTCTGACAAGATATTTCTTCTTTTATGTTAGAGCATTTCCCTTGTTTCAAGCTTTTTAGCCTTCAAGTACTTAATAAGATACTATGACTGGTACATTGATTGTATTACTGGTTCTGAGTAACTTTAATGCTTGAAACTAGAATGACCAGAATTTATTTTCACCATTATGTTTGTTTTCAAGGTTAGGAACATGCTTGAATTTTAATATACTCTTGGAAAAATGCTTCATTTTCAGCATTTTAATCACAACATCTGGTGTTTCATCTACAATCACTCATGTAAACCTCAAATCTTTTGTTTGAAATGCAAAGATCCCGTCGCCATATTTGTTTGTTGCCTGCTGGTAAGGTACCAATTTAGATGTGATGACAAAGGCTTTGAGAGGCTGGACATTTGCGTGCTTGGCGTGATGACGTTTAACGTCTCCGACAACCTCTGTAGTCTCATTTAGCCTCTTGTTAACAACCGCCTTTTTTTTAACCCTTATGCCCCCCTCAAATCTTGTCCAGAGGGAGTATCTGACACTACAAAAAAAAAACTAATTCAATCAAATCAATTTCTTTGCTAATGTTTGACATATCCAAGACTGTAATCACCTGCAAAGCTCCATCTTCCTACTACTTATTATGTGGAAATAATTCATTTTTTGTGTTTTCTGTGATAAATAATGAAAGAATTCAAATAATTAAACCGGCATTTAAAGGGTTAAAATTATGAAAATGATTAAATGTTTGGTTCTTTTGAGCAGGGCTGAAGTTGTTTAAGTGATTTTATGAAAAGAAAACCAGAAAAAAATATTGATGTATGAGGATTTAATAGCAGTGTATTTGTATGTGTAATTTTTTGGCCACAAAGGTGTCCAGAGGGTGCAAAATGCATCGAGAGAGTATAAAAGACGTGTAAGTTTAAAAATTCTGTCAAAAATTTTACTAAAAAGAAGAGTTCCTGTAGAAAATCAGGCCACAAGCTGTAACACAGCTAAAATCAAAAAGAAAAAGTAGCAAAATATGTACAAAAAAACTTGAGGAGGGCATAAGGGTTAAGACACGCGCAAACAAATATATGTACCACAACATACATTATATATCAGTATCTGCTAATATCTAGGATGACAACTTAGCTTGTGGGCCCATCCTATAGTGCTACATTGTTACGGCGCAAGCCGAATCACATCTGTTCTGTGTGACTGTGTTGTAACTCTGCTCCTCTGTGGTTTTTCTTAACTGAGACCTTCAGGTACCTCCTGATTTTCCTCAAGTTTGTCCAGGCTGTCATTCCCACGATAGAATACGACTACACGAGACACTTCACCATGTAGCTCCGTGGATCAACCTCCGCTAACGCAGCACCTGTACAAAGGGAAAGATCAGCTCTTCTGCCTTTTGCGTTAAGATCATATCTGGTCTGGTCCAGTTATAAAGCAATTTTTGTGGAATGTTTGTGTTACTCTGAGACACTTTGCGTGGGGTGCAGGCCATTAAGGAATATTGGAATGTGACAAAACTGTGTTTAAGGAACAGTCTTGGGAAATGGGCTTTTTTTTTTTTTTTTTTTTAAGTGAAACCCAACGTCAGATAAGAACATCGATTCCAGTTGAATCTGTTTGAGCCCAGTAAAGAGATGGATATGTTCTGTGGCATCACAAAAAAAAAATCCACCTTTCAACAAACTATATAGAAATTTAACACACACAACAACAAACGACACACTTGGATATATTTGTAACAACAGTTTGGTTTGTTGAATTGTGTATTTTTTTCAGTTTTGACAAAGCCCCCTACCTTAAGTCTTCGTTCTCAGCTGAACTAACCACATACCTGACACAGAAATGAAACTAATATCTATGTCATTCGACTCTGGGTAAGACCGCCAACAAGGCTCCGTCTCAAAACGCCGCACTGTTCCTCTGTTTCTCTTACGGGTTTAATGTTGTGACCATTCCACGCTGCTTCATGCTTAAATTGTAAGAGTCTATTTCAGAAAATAAACGAACCCTGGTTGTGCGAAGTGTCGGCTCCTTGAGTGAGTAAGAATTAGATGGGTTCTGGATTGGGCAGTTCAAAATGCGCACATTAGTCCTGCCTTTAGTATCGGACACAAAAAATTAAAGCTACATTAAGTGATTATTTTCCACCGTATACAGTCGTTATGACTAACATGTTAGCAAACAGTTACCTATTAGCACGTCTAGCTAACACACAATAACATTACCATTAATTATTTTGTTCGCTCCTGATGAATGTAAGCTGTTTGGTCTCCCATCATAAGATCCTCCTAAGAAAAATATCTGGCTCTTAAGCTGCCAAATGCTCCACTAATGTTCACTAGCTAGCCTCCTGACTGTGTCTATGTTCGTCGGAGCTCATTCACAGAAAACCGCTGTTCGCTGCCGGAAATCTGTTTTGATGAGAATGGTGAGAATGAACCAAAAGAGTAGAATTACGAGCAGTGAACCCAGAACCGCGAGCACGCCCTGCCCTGCACTGCCTTTAGTCATCAGTTTATGCACATCCATTGCTTCTGCAACTACAAATGACATTCAAATCTGTGAATCTGGACAGCTATTGGTAGGGAATGTATGTTTTCTTGCTAACCTCACTTTCTAAAACATCTCTATACTTGACGGCAGCATTGGTGGACGCACCTTGACTATTAACAAAATAGTTCCCATGCATCACCTTAGTGGTTATTGCTTCAATTCTAATGCACTTTGCAGGTATCATTGCTGACCCTCGTTATTGTAAATCAGCTCTTTATGCCGGTTTGTCTTAATACTTCATTCTCTGAATGTGTTGATGGCCAGGCCTTTTCATTCACCCATGGTTCTCGTGACTGACTTATAAGGTTTTATTTTTTGTGTGTTTTCTTTAACTTTGGACAAAAATATTTGCCTCATTACAGTAACACATTTCTGACAATACTTACAAAACTACAATAAAGTACCTGCTTCAGTAACCCTTGCTCTACTTTTCTTGTCGTCTGTTGGTTGGGTAATTATATTCACCCTGTACTTCCTCTCGGTCAACTGTCCTGTTGTAACTTGCTCACTGGTAACACATTTTAAAGTAATGTACATTTATCAATAAAGTTTCCCAAAATATTGTAAACAGAATGCTATTTGTGTAATTATTATTTTTAACTATCAAACAAAAAATTGTAACACTGCTTGGAGGCTTGGTTTGTTTTTTCGTCCTCTGCTGCGGTTCCTCGTGCAGACCAGCTAGTGGCGGTAGTGTACATTGCCGTCGACATAGAGGCCGGCCGTTGAACATTAGTTAAGAACGACGAAGAAGAAGCGGTGCTGTCAGTGAGCGGTTGCGTGCGGCTGCGTGGAGGTCATGCCGCGCGAGATGTCTGTTCTCTACCCGACTCTCCTGCTCTGCGTGTACGGCTTCTTCTCCAACCTCCGGCCGTCGGAGCCCTTCCTCACCGCCTACCTGATGGGACCGGACAAGAACCTGACAGAGACTCAGGTGAGCTAGTTGCTAAAGGCTAACGTTACTGAGCGGTTAGCTCCCGACTGCTTATGAAACCCTTGAGGTCTCTTAACTTTTCACGTAATGAACGTTAGACGGGAGATATAACTTAGTTTCTTCAGCACAATTTTGTCCATTAACGCAACACAAGAATGACAACCATTTGTTTGTGCGTCTCGTATTACGTTACTTTAACATTACGTTATACGGACAGGCTACTGATATTGGAGTGATGCAAAGAGTTTTTAAAACCAAATGTCAAATTTTGAAGAAAAAAAGCCCAACTAAACTGAGAACTATCTTTTACTCTCCTGTCTATAAGACGAAGGTTAAGGTCATATGACCTCTTCTGTGTCGCTATGAGAGCGAACCACCTGTTCTTCTCGTGCTGCTTGAGGAAAGTAACATTAAAGTGCCGTGTCCGTCCGCAGCGGACTAATTTAGTGATGTTTGTTCCTCGTTACCCCATCGCTTGTGTCAACACTGAAGCGCTTTCACACACATTTCTCACGCCGAACATGTTTCCACATCGTTTAAACCTCGCCTTTTGTGCTGTCCGTGTCCATTTCTTCACCACATGTACCTTTTTTTTTTTTTTTTTTCGTAGCATGCGGATTTATACATCATACGTTTTCTTTAGCATAACGGGAAACCTGTGCGCGCTGACTTACACGCAGCGGGTTGTGCTGAGGCTCACGGGGTCACTTAATGTAATGTGAATTAAAATGTTTCTATCTAATATATATACTACACAAATAAATAACCACCATACCCAAATCCATATTAAGCTCCAATTTTCTTTTGTTATAGCAGCCAACACTATAGAAGACTGTTTTCTAATGTCCCTTAAGCCCTAAACTACAGTTCAAGACGTGCTCGCCTCCGACAGAATAATCCCTCTTGAGAAATGGTTGGATCCCTTTTGGAATTTCTGGTTAATCCTAAATTAATTCCCTTAATCTAGTTACAACCTGCCCTTTAAAAAAATACAAAAATAAAAAGTGTCAAAAAACCAGCACAGCTAGACCACACACAAATAGCAAATTACTGTCGGATATCTATGGAATGGAATCGAAATCTGTTGTAATCTGTTAATGTTCATCTGCAGGTTGTCAGTGAACTTTATCCAATTTGGACGTATTCCTACCTGGTGTTGCTGTTCCCCGTCTTCCTGGCCACTGACTACCTCTGTTATAAGCCCGTATTGGTCCTGCAGGCCACCAGCTTAGTGGTTACCTATGTCATGCTGCTGAAGGCGCAGGGCATGCTAGCCATGCAGTTCGTGGAGTTTTTCTTCGGGCTGGCCACGGCCTCGGATGTGGCCTACTACTCCTACATCTACAGCGTGGTGGAGCCGGCGTACTACCAGAGAGCGACGAGCTACTGCCGCAGCGTCGCTCTGTTCGGTTCGGCCGCCGGATCGCTCACCGGGCAGCTCCTGCTCTCGCTGGCCGGAGTTCGGCTTTTCCACCTCGTCGTCGTCACCCTGGCGTCGGCTGCCGTGGCCTTCGTCGCTCCCTGGTTCCTGCCCATGCCTAAGACGAGCCTGTTCTTCCACACGAGTCCGGGAGTGGCGGCGGAGGAGAGGCCACGCAGCAGCAACGCGGCCCTGATGGAGAAGGCCGAGGAGTCGGAGAGCAAAGTGCCTTTGTACTCCCAAGATGTCTCCACGGTGAGTGGCAGGCTAATTTGTTCGGGTCACGCCCGTGTCTTGATGGGAATTCATCTCTTATATTGTCAATTCTTGTCTTTTCCGCCAAAATGGAACAGGTTCCGTTCTTGTTTTCGCATCTACTTCGTGTCATTTCAGTTTTATTTATATAGCCTCATATCTTATGCTGCCCTTGTGTTCCTGCTCAACAGCAGGACTGTAATACAATACTATTATTGTATTATTGCTCTCAATATTAGTATTGCTATTATTATATTGCTAACATCAAGACCATTACCACAACAATTTCTTTACATCTACGTTACATTACATTTCGGCATTTAGCAGACGCTTTTATCCAAAGCGACTTCCAAATGAGGAGGTGATCGGGGGGAGTCCGGGGTCGAACCCATGACCATGAACTGTACTGTACTACTGTATGTTCTCCTTCCTCCTGCTCCCCCCCCCTTTCAACCCAACGTGTCAAGGCAGATGACCGACCGCCCACCTAGAGCCTGGTTCTGCTCGAGGTGGGCGGTCGGTTCTACCCATTAAAAAGGGACTTAGAGTTTGTCTTGACTTGCTCTATATGGGAAAAAGTAGCCAGGGATAACTTTATTATATGGCACAATATAAATAAAATCAAATTGAATTGTTTACTTCCCTTGTGCAATGCGCTCTATTGATGACTCATTGTTGATTAAAATGGGGTCTGCTCAAAACTGATGGAAACTAGCAACAAAATTTGATGAAAACCCCACTCTCCATGCAGATATCTGGGTCCTCTGAGGCAGAAAGCCACAAGAGTAGTCTTGCGAAAGTGTTGCGGACGCTGCTTGACGACTTCCTGCAGTGCTACCGATGTCGCCCCCTGCTGGCCTGGTCCGTGTGGTGGACCCTGGCTACCTGCGGCTACCTCCAGGTCATCAACTATGCTCAAGCACTATGGGAGAACGTCCACCCGTCCCGTGACTACGAAATCTACAACGGCTACGTAGAGACGCTGTCCACGCTGCTGGGTGAGAGTGCCACAAATGGTTACGACGCTCGGATTTGAAAAACAATCTGTGGGCATGAAGGTAGACTGACAAAATAATGTAAACTCAAGGTCTACTTGCTAGCTCTTGCATCTCAAAGTAAACGGACGGGGTTCACACAGTTGAGTTAACCCTTGTGCTACCTTGCCGGGTCATATTGACCCAGTGTCTTCTCCACAAAGTAGCACAAGGGTTAAAATGACTTTATCAAACTGGAAAATGCCTTAGACTGGCCAGCAGGTTTTACATACAGATGTCCGTGAAGTGACGTATAAATAAAAAGTACTTCTAACAGTTCTGCTGGTCCACAGGGGCTTTGGCAGCTCTGCTGGTGGGCTACCTGCCTGTGTGCTGGACTCTGTGGGGGGAGCTGACGCTGTGCGTCCTCTCCTTGCTGATGGCCGGGTGTGTGTTCGTCATGGACACGCTGAGGAGCATCTTGCTGTGTTACGCCTCGTACATCGTCTTCAGAGTCACATACATGCTGCTCATCACCGTGGCTACGTGAGTCCAAAGACACGGCATTGAGTTTAAGTCACTGCTTATTAATTTGGATCAACGTAGGACTGAAAAGTTAAATTTTTTAATTTTGGGGTCAAAATTACATTATGGATTTTATTTGTTACAGAGTAAGATCAGTTTTTGTTTAACCAGTAACAGAAGTCTGGTCTTGCGCTGAAATCTCGTGAGAGGTTGAGTGTCAGAGGTTGAGAAAGGATCTTCTTCTTTAACAAACAGTCTTTCTCTGTAGGGATGCTTTCCATGTCGACAGACTTTGAATAACAATCGCGTCAGTGGCGTACTTTTTTACAGGCACAGTAAGCGATCTACTGGACCAATTTCAAACCTTTTGTTAAGTACTAGTCATTTCAACCCCATTATTGGTAAAAAAAGGCCCAGATTTAAAGAAAACTGAGTTTTCCTTTTAAGCTTTCCTGAAAATGTTTAGGGTCCGGTTGTTTATAAGAATTATTAATTGTGTGATATTTTGTGAAATATGCATTGAGTGTTCAAAGAGTCACTTATTCTTAACTCAGTTATATGTTTGTGTAACCGTTTGTCACATTACAAAAGTGATAGACAGTTTAAAAGTGCTTTGCAATAAGAGTGGGCCTATATTCAGGATTTTTTTTTTTTTACAGTTTATTAACGTGAGTGCTGTTTAAAAAAATGATTTGGCCTTCTGTAAGTTAACCAGTAAATTTTTTTCTCCAAACTAACTAACTCTTTAGTGTAAGTATTTGCTTTTGCACACCTTATTTTAGCGACAGTTGTACAGCTATAAAGATACAGAGAAAAGGGAAGAGAGAAAATGGCAACTTGTGTAACTAGAGTCCAGATTGCATCAACCATTGATTTATAACGTCTAAATATCTAGGGGCTGGGCCCACTGTTGAAATAGACTAACCCAATGAGAGGTCCACTATAGGACACTCATCTCCAGGTATTTGAATGTGTTCTGGTTTTAAATGTGTGGGAACACCGTTGAATCACCGTCCCAACAAAAACTAAACACGAGCTTACACAAATAACAGGGTTGCTGGGATAATGATGGATTATTGCGTTCTCCCTCTTTGTTGGAAACTTAGTCCTCTGTTGAGTCAGTAGGTTGTGGGTGGATTTGGACGTCGGCTGTCTTAACCACTAATCTCCCAAGTTTCATTAGAAACTTTTTCATTACGAGTTTATTTTTTTTAAATTTTAATTTTAATTTTTAGGCCAACCTGGAAGTTGGCACCGCCCTTGTTCCCTTTGCAAAAATCTATGGGATTTTTCAATTGGATTTTGGATTTTGGATTATTGCGGAAAATAAACTAGTTTGATACTATGATACTTAAACGTTTTTCTTCGGCAAGATCATTTTCCCAAGTGTGACTGCAATCGCCAGAAGTAAAACGCTAACGTTATGCTATAAACGAACTACACCAACGTATTTCATTTCACAAGTGTGAAAAATCTCTTGGTTTCAGGCATCGAAGCAAAAACCCATTGACTTCCAGCGGGAGCAGAAAGCGCTAACATGCTATCTTACTTCAGGGTTTTAGAACTCATTCCTGCAGCACTCTATTACTCCATTATTTCAGCTTTGTTATTACTGTGCATTGCCAAAACTGTATAAATCTAGGAGAGACACTGTATTTTTAGATCCAAACTTTCCTCATGTACGTCACAATGTTTTCCTGTTATCTGCCCTCTGACCCATCAGATATCAGATCGCAGCCAGTATCAACATGCAGCGGTACGCATTGGTGTTTGGAGTGAACACCTTCATGGCTCTGCTGCTGCAGTCCCTACTCACTGTGGTGGTGGTGGACTCCGCTGGCCTTGGTCTTGATGTCTTCACCCAGGTGAGGAAGTACAACGAGCCCCGACCACCTTCAGTCGCCTGTGCTTTTTTCCATTTCAATTGATCGTTGCCTCGTTGCCTTCCCCTCAGTTCCTCATCTACGGCTGCTACTTTGCTGTCATCTCCCTGATCTTCCTCCTCGCTGGGCTTCGCAAACTGGCCTCCAGGAGGCGCTCCGAGCAGGAGGTCCTGGGCAACGGCCCAAAAGAAACAGAGTCGGACTCTCTTCCAATCAGTGATGCCAGCTCCAGCTGATGGCACATAATGATAGATATTTATTAGCTTCTCGCTAACTAAAACAGAAATGGTGAGTGAGCGCAGTGACGGTAATAAAAAGTAGGCAGTGTTAGTATCAGTAACATCAGTAGCAGTAGAAGGTAGAGAGTATAATGACTGTAGGCTGCTCACTGTGGCTTTGCACACGCTTATTAAAACACTGTTAACGCAGTTATATGCACATTGGTTTACTGAAAACCGGTGCCTGCTGCTGCTGCTGGTAACTTATTTTATTACTGATAACACCTGATGACTGAGACTGAACTATACAGAAAATAATTAGTGTAACCAAAACGACGAGCGAGAGGAGGCTGTAAAGCTTTGTAGAGCTACACACACGAATGACCTCTTTCACTTGAAATATAGTAATTTGATTCGGTGTGAATGTAAAAGGTTTAAAAGATCGCCCTTTGTGGATCACAGATAAGAATTAATTTGATAAATCTGTCACAATGTTACAAATTTTAAGAATTTCATTTGTGTGCATTTCCCAGCTAATTGAAGTTGATGCCTTAGACTTAATGTAAAAAGCTAAATGAACACGGAGAATGGTACCTTTATTAGCACAGATACTTCTGTGTTAAACCAGCCAAAAAGATGTTTTTGTATTTTTATATTTATTATTTCCTCCTGTAATTGTATATATTGTGCGCGGTACTATCATTGTATCAGTACTATCAAGTATTGGCACTGATAAGGAGTATTGGTATCAGGCTTATCAATATATATATGTGTAATGCTGTTGAAGCTTGAAATGTTACATTGTTCACCTGCACCACGTGTTTGATATCGTTAGGCTGCTTATGTCTGGTCCCAGACGTTGATTACTGCTAAATGACCCGTTTCTGGATTTTGAGGAAGTGCCTAAAAAGGTTTTAAAAAATCTGGCGCTGTTTTCTTTAAAACAAAAATACTTTTTCAGGGAGTTAAAGGATCTTTTTTTTGTTGTCAACAAATCCACCAAAAAACCCCAAACCATCATCTCTCAATACTTTCTGACCCTTCCACTATGTCTGCAGCTCTCAGCTACAAACCCATTGTTTCAAAACAAATTCAATTTTATTTATATAGCGCCATGTCATAAAGTTATCTCAGGGCACTCTATGGAGCAGGTTCAGGCCAACTTCCACACACACAAAGACCCAACATTCCCACCATTAGCAAACACTAGACGACAATGGCAAGGCAAAACTCCCTTTTAACAGGTAGAAACCTCGAGCAGAACCAGGCTCTAGGTGGGCGGTCATCTGCCTCGACAGGTTGGGTTTAAAAGCAGTAATATACAATTGTTAGTTAAATAAATCAATGTCTAATCTTAAATACGAAACAATTAAAATTATTCTAACAATAAATGAACATCATGTATACACGTTGTACAGTAACCACATTATTTACTAAAATCTGTTTATAAATATGTTACAAGAACACACTGGTAGTAAATCCTTTAAATTCAATATATTAAAAAAATATATACAATTAACTGTAAAGTGTTGAGTGGAATACCTTTTCATGTTGAAAATAACCTGCAGTCACACTGATTGGAAGCAGAGTAAAGACAGAGGAAGAGAGTTACGTTTAATCTAAATAGCCATTCATCACTGTGACACCCTCAATTATCTTAACAATACCACTGACTCCTAACACCAGCACTGTGTTCTCTGCTGCAACACTGCACAGAGAGGGCAGTTTACTTAGTAAAAACTATCAAGTCATATCTCACATAATGCAGTGTGTGATATTCATCAGGCAGATGATCCAAAATACAAACGGTAAAATCAGCATTTTTTGCATAAATTACTAATATCTTATTTGTTTGATACTGGAAAAGACACTTGCTGAAGTCTGCTGGTTACCTGGCAACCCCACCATGACAACAAGACTTTGTAACAAATTAAACAAAAGGAGATATAATATGTTAATAATTAGTGAGATTTAAAAATGCTGCTAGGCACAACAAATGGTTGTACGGTCAGCTACAGGTGGGTTATTTGTTAACGTTTAGTCAAATTGGCACCATGAAACATTTGTTGAATTAATTATTAGCAGGTTCAAGTCGCAGTGTACCCATTGATATACAGACAGCTATCACTGGATATGCTTAGATTTCTAAATGTGTTTATGGACATTTATTCACGGTGGACATCAGAGATATAAGATAATGATATACTTAAGAAGTGTAAGGCACACTGAATTATATTAATAATGATATCAGTGTGGGTTTGATAAGTACAGGTAACTATATTTAGTGTACAGGTATGACAGTGGTATCAATCTTCTAATTTAGCTCTCAGCTCCAAAATGTTAAACTGTTACTTTGATAATGGCAGAACTCAAAAAAGTAACAAGCAACATTAAAAATGGGATTTTGCCCATTTATTCACTAAGACCTGCCTTTTTGTAGCCTTTCTAGAAAACCAAAACAGCGTAATAATATGCTCTATAGCAGGCCCATGATGCAGGGGATCTTGCAGGTTATTCAGTGAACGCACTGTGTAAGAAAGCAGTACCTTTCCTTTCCAGACTGAAGTCTTGATTGAAGCTCCTTCTCTTCAGGTTGAGGGCTTTAATCTGTGTGGCGTTTTAACATGTGACAGCCCAGGGCAAAAAACTGAGAACAAAGAGCAGGAACCTGCGTTAAATTACTCACAATTAGTAACAATGGATTATTTCACAAGCTAGGTTGGTGCTTCCAAGGTGATACACCTACACAGCTTGTAAAATATTCCATTGTTTCACAAGTTTGTGCCCCACCCCAGCTTGTGTCACAATGGGTTATTTCACAAGCTGGGTGCATTAAGTTGGACGTTTCTCTTTACACAAAGACAGGACTGCACTCTTTCCTGGAGATTTATAAGACTGTGGAACACATTCTCTTATTTTCTTCTAGCTGTTTTTGGTATCTGCCAACTCCTGAGGAAAATACCTGGTTCTATAGCTATTAAATGATCCACTGTGTTTACTAGATAGTCTGCATCGGATTTCTATTTGGTGCTGAGTTGGAAGTGTACAGTAGCTCATTTTGCGCCCCTAGGGAGCCCCTTAAATCACAACAAGAAAATATTTTTTATTTACCAAACCCACATCACTCTCCCTCTGTACAGTTAAGTTCCTATTAAGTACAGAGCACACTACACACTGCATTCTCATTATTTTCAGAGACCCAGAATCCTATTGTTCTCTGGCCCAAGGTTCTTTACGCCAGTTACTTTGTGGTAATCTGCAGCTTTCTTTATAAATCTGTCCTAAGGGTTTTCATACAATTGATCACAACATTTTATAAAATTCTTTCTGTGGGCTTTGATTGTTCTGCTTATAGCTGATTTAAATTATATCTTTCTGGTAGCATTATGGCTGTTGTTGCTGATGGAGCCAATAACTGTATTGGCTGTATTGAGGCTCACCTATTTTTTCCACTTGACGCACATGGTTCTCAGCAAAAATTTATTAAAATGATTTGTTGATAGTCATATTGACATCAAACCAGCAACAGTAGATCTTTCAGTTTCAATATCTATATCTGTAGAATGTTAAAGATATGGAAAAAAGGTGTCCCCTGAATGCGAATAAGATTTATCAAGCTACTTAATGGCAACCTTATACCTGGTCCCTGTTTGGGACTGTACTGTTCTGACAAAAACAGGTTTGTTAAGGCTCAACTGTAGAGAAAATATGGTCCCACACGCTGAACCATATTATCTTACGTCAATTATTAGCTCAGCGTGTAAGTATAAATCCTGCTGACCTCCAGCCCGCACAACAGGTTAGACTGGATTGGAAAACAGTCCTTTCAGGAAGCTACAACTGAAAAATAATTGGAAGATAATAGACCTTTTCCACAGCAGACACTTGGCAGAAAAGGCATGTGGTGAAACTAATGTAGATAACGATGGCTCGGTTTCATGTTGTGTCCCAGTAATGCAGACAGTGTGCACAATGCCAGGGTGTATCAATTAAGCCAGACGAAACCAATCAATTAGCTAAACTTCAAGCCTCAAGGACATAAAAACCTGGATGTCCTGCAATTTTCTGATGTTAAACTTAGACAAAACTGAAGTTATTGTACTCGGCCCGGAACACCTCCGAAACAAACTATCTAAAGATATAGTTTCTCTAGATGGCATTGCACTGGCCTCCAGCGACACTGTAAGGAATCTTGGAGTTATCTTTGATC